>JABUQX010144915.1:17500-22500 GCA_015478945.1 Trachelipus rathkii | reverse complement strand
CCACCAACCAACCCTCTGAAAGCTTGCAGGGATATTCTACCACTTCTCAAACCTCATATAACTCTTCGTTCGAATTTCATACCCCAGAACTCCCTAAAGGATTATATGCTTTAGCGGATGAAATGAATATAGTTCCCAAATGAAGCCTGATGTGACGACTCACTTTCTTTATAATGCATCCTGCGCTTTCAAGAGGGATTAATGGAAACCCGCTCAGCTCAAACACCCCAAGCGTTCCAAACGTTCTTCATCTGCTTGCAGCATGAAAGATGACCCAGAGAACTCTCACCTTTATTCAAATTGTTCAGTCTTCCAAAATCACCCACCTGATGACCAACCTGATGGCTCACTGACAAAATCTAATACATTAGACATTCGTAACCTAATGGATTGCAACATGGATCACAATGTCGCAACTCCAACTCCCTTACATAAATATGACACTTTTCCTGCGACACCTTCCTACACTGTCTCCATGGAAACAGTCCCTTATTCTCCACTCATTTGTGAATCTGCTTCCTTGGCAGATGCTGATATTGCTCCCATTCCTAGACATGAGTATTTTGGTTGCTCTTCCAACGATCAACCAAGTACAGATAATAACATGGACTTGGTTGAACTCAACTTACTTCGCATTCATGCCAAAGCCCCTTTGCCAAATACCACAGAAAACTCAGCCTTAAAACTGGTCCTACAACACAAATCTATGTTGTACGACTATTCCTTACCAACAGGATTTGTTGCTCCTCCTCGTCGGGACCCACGTCTCAGCTTTTCCTCCCCATCTGTATCAACTTCCAACATGACCTCTAGCCACATAGAGACAGTTGTCTCTAAAAGATCACCTTCATAATATTCATAACAATACAGCATGGCCACCTACCTTCAAATGAATTGTCGTGTCTTCTACGCTAATTTTGAAGAACTTGTTCAATTAATAAACATGTGTACACCAAAGTGCATATGTTTGCAGGAACTTTGAATATGTTATCGCGACTTCTTCCAACCGTCGGAATATAAATCGCCGCTAACCTCTGTAGAAAGAGGTAACAATGATATGGGAGGAGCAGGAATAATCATTCATAAATCTGTTATTTATTCCCAGTCCCTCTTCAAACTAGACTTCATGCAGTGGCAGCACGAATCCATCTGTCTTGCGACATCACTGTCTGTTCGAACTACTTGGCTCCGGGTTGTGAGGTTAGCCGTCCTTTATAAGCAGCTCCCCACTCCCCATTTGCTATACTGGGAGACTTTAACCTACGCTACTCCTTATGTCATCTCGTCTAAGTCTAAGATCCTTGTTGATCTCCTAACCCTCTTTTCTCTGAAATACCTTAACACGGGCCTCACTATATATAAACGTTTAGATACAAACTCTTCTTCATGCATAGATATTTCCTTTTGCTCCCATTCTCTTATGGATCGCTTTACCTAGTTTCGCTTTGATTGCTTATACCCATTACCCAATAGCCTTAAATGAGCTTGCATCGAGCCCAATGTTAAAACTCCATTCCCGCTGGCTTTATGATCGAGCGGAATGGGTTCCTTTTCATCAGGCCACAGCTACGCCACTTTCTCCCTTCGATAAGCGGTGTGCGACTATTGACTATTGATGATGCTTTTAATTTCTTCAAGCAAGCTAACATCACAGCAGCAGAAGCTTGCATCCCGCGATCTTACGCAGGTGGATGTTCGGCTACCCATTGGTGGTCCCAAGAGTGTGCACAAGCTAACCGGGAGAAGAAAAAAAGACCCGTACCATCCCGAACATGATTTTTTTTAAAGAGGCTGCTGCGAGATCTCGTAAAATTAATCGACAAACACGTAAACAATACTTTCGATCTTATACTTTGATTATCAACTCCACAACTTCCTTTTCTTCATTGTGGAAAGTTGTCCAGAAAATATCTTGCCACTACAAAAACTATCAATCCACAGCCCTTCGTTATGAGCCTGATATTGTCGATACGATCTCTACCCCAGCATCTGTTGTAGATACATTAAGTTATAGCTTTGCTAGCCACTCGAGCTCTTCCCGCTATCCTATCCCGAAGCCTTTCAAAACCTGAGAATTAATAGTGCACTGCCAGATTTTTCAACAGCGAAAGGGGAGGATCATACCTATAACCGTCTATTTATACTTGCAGAAATTATCGAACAGCACTGGCGAATAAAAAAGACTGTGCCTCTGGCCCAGATATAAGTTCTGCATCAGCGTAGTTGCTAGATTTGTAGAACAGAATGTGGATCGAATCCTCTTTTTCTATTTGTTTGGAGTTCAGTTTTTGTTATCTCTATTCCAAAACCTGGAAAAGATCAGAAGTTGGCCGACAACCAAGGACTAATTAAGCTGACCTGTCATATTTGCAAATTAATGAAGCAAATTGTTTCAGGCTACCTTCTCCCTATTCTTGAGAGTCGAAAGACTTTTTCAAACTTCCAGTTTAATTTCCGCAAAATTTGTTCTTACCGCGGATCCCTTGTTAAGACTGGATCTTGATATCCGAGAAGCATTCTCAACTGGTGAAATAGTTCTTGGTGTCATTTTTGACCTTGAAAAAGCTTATGACACAACGTTAAGAACTGGAGTTCTCCTTAAACTCCACTCGTTCAGTTTCCAAGGAGAGCTCCCCATCTTTATTAAATGCCTTTTGTCAGACAGATTCATCCAGGTTCGGTGTTCTTCTGTTTAACCACGCCACTACTCTGAATGAAGGCGTTCTGCATAGCAGTGTTCTGAGTGTATTATTGTTATTATTATTATTATTTGCTAACGGATTAAAATGACATCATCATTTCTATCTCAGCGACGGTCAAATTTTCTCTCTATACATTGCTGATGTCAGGCTGTCATTTTCTAAACGACAGCTCCAACTAGCTATTGAGAATATTTCACAATGGGGTAACTCCCATGGCTTCCATTTCTCACCCACTATAACCTTCAACAGTGCAATTTAGAAATAAAGGAAGTCAATGAACCTGCCTCTTTCCTTATTCTAAAAGACCACCTAACATAAGCACCGCACATTAAACTCTTGAAAATGAAATGTCATCGAGTGCTTTGATTTATAAAGTCATTTCACCCCAAATATTGGCGTGCTGATCCGAAGTCTTTTTTACGTCTCCACATCACTCTAATCCGATCGAAGTTAGATTATGGCTGCGTAGTATATGGACCTCCACAACTCTACTACAACTGTTGGATCACATCGAAAACGAGGCAATCCGTTTCTCTACTGGAGCCTTCCGATCGTCCCATGTGTGGCCTTGAAGCTGAATCCGATCTTATGACACTCTCTCTTCGAATGGAATACATCATGTGCACAAGTTATCTTCGCTTTCAAGCCCCAAATTCGTCTTCTCTGACACTGATTCTGCAGGAAATACCTAAGAATCCTCCATACTGACATTTACAAAAAACAATTTAAAACATCCTTAACTTCCTCAACATTCCTTTGGAAAAGATGCTAGCGTTCTCTTTTAATGAAGGGTATACACCTTGGCTATTCCCTGATCCCACCATCTTCTTGGCTCTGATCACTTTCTCCAAATCTAGCCACCCCGTTCATTTTTCAAAGGCATCATTCTTGTCTCATTTCGCAGTTCACGTTGGATTTACTTCAGTGTTTACTGACGGCTCTAAAACAGGGACAGTGTAGGTGGGTCTGCTGTCTTTCCTGACCTCAACCTTTCCCATTCCCTCCCCCTCATGTTTCAATTTTTACGGCAGAATTAATGGTTCTAATGATTGCTCTCTCTCTCTCTCTCGAATTATATTCCTTAGCTCACCATTTCTCTCTCTCTCTCTCTCTCTCTCTCTCTCTCTCTCTCTCTCTCTCTCTCTCTCTCTCTCTCTCTCTCTCTCGTCTCTCTCTTTCTCTCTCTCTCTCTCTCTCGAATTATATTCCTTAGCTCAGCATTTATATCATTTATTCAGATTCGCTCAGCGCTCTCCAGGCGTATAAAACTCCATATTCTAAAAACACAATGATATCCGCTGAACAATAATTTCTCCGATTGCTCCACTCTAGCAAGAAATAAATTACACTATGTTGGACACTTTCTCACGCAGCGTAACTGGAAACGAAATCGCTAACAGAGAAGCCAGAATAGCCGAATTTTCTTTCCGTAGCTGTTCTAGGTGCCTTCCGGATGCCATTCGACAAGATCGCCTCCCATCAAATGATTATTATCCATTTGACAAGGTTTCCGATCTTATTGGCAGGAGTTCTGACGAGTGATTAGCGAGGGACGAAACTTAGAATTATAAAACCCAAAATTGGTGAGTTATTTTCCTCTCACCGAAAAAAATCGCTTGCACGAGGTGATACCTGCACGCCTCTGCATTGGCCACGCCACCATCACTCACAGCCAATACATGTCACGGGATCCCCCTCCAATTTGAAATTTTTGCCGTCGCCATGCCCTAATATCTGTTCACCATACCTTCACTGACTGTCCTTAACTGGACCCAATTTGCCATCGTCATTTTTCAACTCTATGGTTCATAACACCATCTAAAAGGTTATCCCATATCTTATTTAAATCCACCCACTTTAATAGTAACTCTATTTTCTTGGCTTCAAGAAGTGAATATTCGTCCCAATATATAATTATGCAATGTAATATAAGGTCTATATAGAATGTAACGACATCTTTATTTATCCTTTTATTTATTTTTTGACTGAATATTCATTTCGCCATCTAAATTTTTCTTTGTGATTTATTTAAAATAAGTGTGAGCCAGGACCCATCCACAGGGTTGAATATTTAACCCAGTGTGGACGCTTTCTTGTGTGCCGTGGTGGGTCCTGTACATAAACTCAATATATATATATATATATATATATATATATATATATATATATCTATATATATATATATATATATATATATATATAGTTATAAATATATATATAAATATATATATATATATATATATATATATATATATATATATATATATATATATATATATATATATATATATATATATA
>JABUQX010144915.1:7500-12500 GCA_015478945.1 Trachelipus rathkii | reverse complement strand
ACCAATAACAATAATAATAATGTGTATGTATATATGTATATGTAATATATATATATATATATATATAACATATATCAACAATAATAATAATAATATGGCCTTCAATACCAACATATTTAGTAATATATAACTCTTATTACATATCTTTCAATAAATATTATATATATATATATATATATATATATATATATATATATATATATATATATATATATATATATATAATAATAGTAACCAATAATAGCATGGACCTCATAATAACAACAGTATATATGTATATGTTATGCTCTTCAACTGTATGTAATAACCAGCAATATGTAATATATATATATATATATATACTCAACTCTTTCTAGTAACCAACCAACCATATGTAACCAACCAACCAATAATATATATATATGAGAGAAGTAATGAGCCTGTTTTTGTCTGTTTATTTTAACAAAATAAAAACATTCATTTGTTTTCTAGTGATTTTTAAATATCTAACAAAATAAAACACATACTTATTAATTTTTGATCTTTCTTTTTATAATGTTGAAAGTTTGAAACTCTTACTTAAAACTTCAAATAGTTTAATCCTTAAAAAAAAAATATATATATATATATATATATATATATATATATATATATATATATATATATATATATATATATATATGTATATGTATATATATATATATATATATATATATATATATATATATACTTCTTATAACTATATATACATATAACATTTGTATATATGTAATAATATCAACACATATATATATATATATATATATATATATATATATAACAACTAACTATATATATAAATACTATATATATATATATATATAATATATATATGTAATAATATATAATAGCAATAATATATATATATATATATATTATATCATATATCTACTCCGCTATATATCATCTTCTTATATATAATAATATATGTGTAATATATGTATATATATATGTGTATAAATAACAATATATGCTGACAATATCATAATATATATATATATATCAACAATATCATTCTATATGTATATATATATATATATATATATATATCTTATATATATATATATATATATATATATATATATATATATATAATATATATATATATATATATATATATATATATATATATATATATATATATATATATATATAAATAACAAATATACATATATATATATATATATATATATATAGTAATAATAACCTTCAACCAACCAATAATAGCTAGCATATGCCAACCAACTTAATAATAATATATATATAATATATATATATAATAATAATAATAATAATATTCTTCTATATATATAATATATAATATATATATATATATATATATATATATATATATATATATATATATATATATAATATATATAAACTATGTATGATATATATATAACAACCTTAATATCATATATATATATGGAAAAGCAATAACAGAGAGATGAAGTATGACCTAGGGGAAAATTGCAGAGGGATGCTTAATAAGAGGATAAAGGCTTGAAGTTTTCTGACTATTCGTATGTTTTCCTTAGGATAAATGAGAAAACATAAATAGTTAAGAAAGGAGTCTATTATTAGTAATATTAAGTAATTTTTTTACACTTAACATCATTAACGGGCTGAGCCCTACTCAAGAAAGGGGTGCACTCAATTTAAGCCTTCCTACTATAGCAGAATTGACAGAATTGTAATTGTGAATAATTTTACTAAAAAGCTTACGGGAGAATTTGGTTCCAAAATTTACAGGGAATATTGTCATGTATTAATTTGTGAATTTAAATTATATACGAAGTAAATGTTGGACTGTGTCTCAATAAATGATGTCTCTGCAGTTTATTGTGGTTCTTGCTGAAATAGTTATTTAAGGTAGAAGTGATTAACATTATCTTACCCGAAAGATTATTACTACAGGAAGATATTTGGAAGGTAAACTCATGTTGTTAACAGAATTTGTTCTCCAGATACTTTATTTTTAGGTGAGTGTTACTGTTTGTGTGAAATGAAGAATAAACTTATTCAGGTAAGAACTATTAATTATATTACTCTTAGAAAAAACAGTAAACTTCATATTACTTAGTTGTTGCTAATAATAATTAAAATGGTAAATAATGTACTTTCTATTTCTCTCACTCGTTAACCATCATCTTTTAACTATTATTGCAGTAACACTCAGCAAAGAATATCTATAATGTGATTTTCATGAAAGATTGTTTTTACGTAAAGCACTTTAAAATATCATTTTAAATCGAGCAAATAATGCGCTTTCAGAGGTGACTATCATCATTTTCTAAAATAGGTTTCATTTTTAAATAATAATGAAAAAATGTGCTGCAAACAAATGGCTGTTAATAAGGACCAAACAAAGTTTATCAAACAATATTTTGGTAAAGAAAAACAGGTTAAAATTTTTTTTAGGGGTGCAATTACAAGAAAGAAGTAAAATTTTGCTTTTGTTCTGTGAGAAAAAAAGATGTCGCCCATCTAAGAACACAAAAACTTCTTGTCAATCCATCTCGAGTTAAGAGCTAGACCAACTGACAAATGTTAAACATCATGATGTTCTCCAATGAGAATAAATAGTTTACATAATGGAAAAATACTAAAGAATAACTAAACTACAGGAAAGGTACTATGAGACTAAATCTAATAGCCTTTCTGTGCTATAAAGTTTAAGCTTTGGAAAAGTAAATTGGTTTTAACGTTCTGGCTGTGAAAAAAGAGTTGGTCATCAAAAATATCGACATCTTCATATCATCAAGAAATGAACTCATAATTATTGAAAAAAATTAAAGAACTAACTTTCGAACCATATTACTCCCCTTTTAAAACAACATAGTGTAAACCTCATCGATTATTTTCTCTAGTTTTCGAAAGAAAACCTTATAATGACTTATGCCGTCTCAAATCAGACAAAATACAAAACTTAAGTTCATCGCGAGATTAAAGCAAGCCAACCATTCGCCGAAAGAGCTCGTTGTGATCTCTGAAATTAAAAACCAACTGTTCTTATTATAAGACTGTCATATCTCGCCCGACGATGCCGGGAGTCCAAGTTACATATAAAACTAATCGCTTTTTTTTTTAAAGCGCACCAACAAAGGGAATATGCCATCTCATCAGACAGACAAAATACTGCCCCTTCAGGCATCATGAGTTCAAGGCAAGTAAACCAGAACCGTTCGCAATGAGAGCTTGTGATGCTCTTCACCTCATCTATTTTTTTGTTTTGTTTCTGAGAGCGGACCTCACCAACAAAGGGCATATGCAGTCTCAAGACAAAAAACGCCCTTCAGGCTACCACGAGCTCAAGGCAAGTGAACCCACCCGCACGAGAGTCCGTGATAGTACTCTTTACCTCATCTATCATCCTCTTTAGACCTCCTGATAAATGATATTAAATTTTCAAGAATAAAATAACATTATATACTCTATAATTAAAAATTGCTTCAATAAAACCTGTTAAAATATTAAAAGTTGCAGTTTAATATTAAACAAAATATATCGTTCTTAAAACCAATTGCGGAGTAACTTTTATAAAATATAATATTTTAATATTAGAAAAAAATGTTTTAAGCTTTTGTTAAAAGGAAATTAATACATTTCAATTAGTTTACCAATTCTATATCTAAATATATATATATATATATATATATAATATATATATAATATATATATATAGCCAACAAGCCAGTAGCAACCAGCCTTCTTCTAACCAATAATAGTAATAATAATAACTATATGTATATATATATGCATATATATGTTTTCATATATGTATCTATCTGTATTTTTGTCTGTGTACGCTTTTGCATATACAAAATACATGCTATAGCCAACAACATAACCCAGCATATAT
The DNA here is from genome assembly GCA_015478945.1 of Trachelipus rathkii. NCBI lineage: Eukaryota > Metazoa > Arthropoda > Malacostraca > Isopoda > Trachelipodidae > Trachelipus > Trachelipus rathkii. Next base: position 8,617 of record JABUQX010144915.1, on the reverse strand, counting down.
ATATATATGTAGCAATAACTGTAACTATGCTGCTCTATATATATATATATATATGGCATATAACCTTATATATATATATCCACAGTGGGGGGGTAGGCAGGGTAGGCAACGCCTACTTGCCTTAGTGAGCACAAAAAAATATTAAAAGGTCAGCATATATATATATATAAATAACATAATAATATAATAATATAATAATATATATCTTAATAACTTATCTTATAATATATAACCAGCATATATAACATATATATAACAACAATGTGCAGCTATATGGCATAATATATATATAACTACTTCTTCATCATGCAGGAATAATACGTACTTTAATAATCTATATACAAGCTATAGATAGATTTATTACCTCAAATATTTATGTATAATAATATATATAACCATTAATAATATATATATATAAAATGATATTTACGATAGGTTAAAATCTAAAAGTAGGAATAAGATTTATGGCGTGCCAACAACAACCAACCAGCCAGCAACTGCTGCTCTTGTATATATACCCTATATACCTATGCTATATATATATATATATATATAATGATTTCGTTCGAGGGCTCTAACTTTTAAGATGCCGGCATCAATTTCTATAATTCCTTTTTTAATAGTAGCCACGATCAGTGTCAATTGTTAATTCTCAGAGTCAAAAAAAATAGTTCCTTATTCTCTAGGGCAAGGCAACTTTGGATATGCCTGACGAGTCAGTATCAGTCATTTTTTTTAAATAATCCCCAATTTAAATTGCATTAGCAAAAAATAAAAATATTCTTAATGACATAATGATAATAATTAACAATTAATAATTTTAATATGCCAACTTGATCATCTCTTATATCGACTTATGTAATTCATAATCCATTTACATAATTATTGACTCAACGTGAGAGTCGATGAAAACGCGATTGACTCAAATTCTTTCTCGGCTACGATATACGTTGCCTCTGCCTCAGATCAGTTAATATATTTTCATGTTATTAATAATAAAGATTGTGTGTAGTAGTTCTATTTGATAATAATACGCTTTTCATATTATTTTTATTACTGATTTTGTGTGTTTTTAATAATATTGAGCTATTAGATTTATAAATACGGGTATATTGGA
>JABUQX010144914.1:20000-23151 GCA_015478945.1 Trachelipus rathkii | reverse complement strand
TAGGTATGATATGAGTTATATATATATATATATATATATATATATATATCCCCTTCGGCATTTAGGTGAATTTCGGTATTTCTCCTTCTATCTGAGACCTTTTCTTTTTATTTGATTTTCTTTCCCTCTCGTTATATAGCCAATATTGTAACCTGCCGCCGTTCAGCACTTAAATCTATAAATAGTGGCGTGTTCCTCATGGCTCTGTTCAATCCCAAACTCTCTTTCTAGCTTTCACTAATGACCTTAATGCTTCATCACTTATCCATCCACTCCTATGCCGACGAATCTATCCTTCATTTTTCCTTCAATTAGCTCACTTTTGGGAGGGCGGCCTTGGAGCGACTAACTCCTGATCTTTCTCGAATATCTTAATGGGGTATTGAGAACAAGGTTATTTTCAATGCCTCAAAAATTAAATTACTCCATCTTTCTACTTGACATAATCTTCCGCACAACCACCGCAACATCTTCGAAAACAAGCAACTCAAATCTTCCTTTGTATTTAATATTCTTAGTGTTTCTTTTTCTCGTTAACTTAATTAGAAGGATCACATTATTTCTCTCTCTCTCTCTCTCTCTCTCTCTCTCTCTCTCTCTCTCTCTCTCTCTCTATTACAACGGAGACTCCTAGTCTGAACTCTTCAATCGCATACCTCCTCCATTGTGAAAGGTTCGTGTGACATGCCTTTCTACTCAATTTCACCCCTTCTCTGTCCAACTCTCTGACCCCAGACTTAACCGTTATGCTCAATCTTACATATTTTCCAATGGGAAAATCTGGAACCCACTCCCTTTATTTATTTTCCCTGATACCGTTGAATTGCACACTTTCAAACACCGTTAATCGGGGAATGTCGGTCTTTAAATTGGATCTGTCTAAGAAACTCCCACAAACTCTGGTGGAATTATGTAGGCCTGTGACCTTTTTCCCACCAGAGGGTATATATATATATATATATATATATATATATATATATATATATATATATATATATATATATATATATATATTATATATTACATATACATACATATACATATACAAGTATATAATAGTATGAACGAAGATGCCGCTCCTGCTCCAGCAAGGCCGGATATCCGTCATTTTGACAATTTTCCGGTTCCGGCCGGAGAATTCTTGTCTCCGGCTCTCCGCTGAGTTTTGTGTCTTAATTAATAATTGCTTTCAATAATAAATTTAAATTTTATTACTTTGCAGGAAAGTAGGCAAATAATAAAAATAAATTTGGATATATAAAATATTTCTGAAAAAAAAAAAAAAAAAATAAAATTCTTTAAAAATAAAAAAAATTTATATTCGTTGGGACTAGAATAAGGGCAAGAAACTTTAAGAGAGTGAATAAAATAAACTTACCCTTTTATAACATTTAAAAAATGTGTTAGGTATGAAAACTTCGAAAACTGTAAAATACTCGCATATATATATATATATATATATATATATATATATATATATATATATATGTTAGTTATTATATATATATATATATATATATATATATATATTATTACATATATATATATATATATGTATATATATTATTATTATTATGTTATATATATATATATATTATTATTATATATATATATATATATATATATATGATATATATATATATATATATATATATATATATATATATATATATATATATATATATATATATATATATATATATATATATATATATATATATATTTAACCACCACTCACGGGCAGAGCCCTTTTCAAGGAGGGTAGAATAATAAAATAAAACCCACTAAATCCTAAGCCTAACGCAAAGGGAAGAACCGGACCCGCCCCAAATATGGGAACAGTACTCCATACAAGGGCGGATAAGACCTTTATATAATTGAAATAACTGTTCGGAAGAAAAAATTTCCGCAACATGAACAGAGCACCTGGCTTTTTTTGAGACTACCTTAGTAACCATTGTGATATGAGGATTCCAAGATAGTTTATTGGTTTGTTCAGACCAATAATGTTTATGTTGTCCACAGCTAAGACGGGGAACCGTCGAAGAAGATAGGAAATTTGGGAGGTATTTTTGAAAGGGAGATGTGAAGAAGTTGAGTTTTCAAAGAGTTGAACTTCACAAGGTTGAGCCGACCCCACTGAGAAATCCCATGCAGACCGGCAAGAATATTATCAGAAAGCTGAAGTCGAGACGCAATTCTAGAAGCAAAAGAGGGGGCAGATTTGAAATGAGTTGAAGAATGGAGAGTTGAGTCATCAACATAAGAATGAACAGAGTTAAATGCGCAGCTTAGAACATTGTTAATGAAAAGTAAGATTAAAGTTGGAAATAAAACAGAACCTTGAGGAATATCACAATTATCAGGAAAGGAAGAAGATGTCGCTCCATCAACAAGGGCCAATACGAAAATATATGAGAGAAATATTCATAAGTAAGCTAAAAAGGGGGAGGAAACCCAAATAAAAGGAGCTGAGAGAGTAGCGACGCATGCCATACCCTGTCAAAGACTTTCTATATATGTCAAGCGCCACCACACACGACTCCCCATAGTCCATAAAGACAGAAGACCATAAATTAGGGAGATAAGAAAGAATGTCATTAGTTGACGTCGAATACCATGCTAGTTGTCAGAAAGAAGAGAATGAGATTTCCGATGATTCAGGAAATGAGAGTTGAGAAGAGTTTGAAGGATTTAGGACAGAAAACAAGTGAGAGCTATAGGACGATAGTTAGAAGGATTTGAGCGGTTATCCCTCTTCGGGATTTGTTGAACATATGCTAACCTCTAGCACTGAGGGAAAGTGTTAGAATTAAGGTATTTAAAGTAAAGTCGAACGGGGAGGAATGCCGTCTGGGTCGCTAACCTTCCTGACGTTCATAGATCTCAGGATCTGACGCATTCTATCATGTGTAATCACATTCGGAGTCATAGTACACCTGAGAGGAAGAGAAGAAGGAGGGTTGCCAGAATCGCCCAGGGTGAAATTAGATGAAAATAGGAGGCCCAAGAGATTAGCCTTTTCATAAGGAGTATTATCTACAGATCCATCGGAGCGAATAAGAGGAGGAAAGGCAGATTCACAGAAGTTATTAGAGATGTTTTTGGTAAGGGGACATAAATTTTTATCAGTAGGAGATCCAAGGAGGTC
>JABUQX010144913.1:0-14984 GCA_015478945.1 Trachelipus rathkii | reverse complement strand
TTACGTAAGTAGTAGGGAGGCGGTTTTGCAGACAAATACGTACACGGCTGTGTACGTATGTACGTACGTACATACGTACATGAAAAAAGGCAAATCGGTCATTTTGACCGCGAAAGGTCGTTCTATTGTACCCGCAGGGTACAATAGAACGAATAAATAAAAATAAATAAATAAATAAATAAATAAATAAATAAATAAATAAATAAATAAATAAATAAATAAAAATAAATAAATAAATAAATAAATAATTAATAAATAAATAAATTAATAAATAAATAATAAAAAAATAAATAATAAAAAATTAATAATAATAATAATAATAATAATAATAATAATAATAATAATAATAAAAACGTACATAATTACGTTCACACACACACACACACATATATATATATATATATATATATATATATATATATATATATATATATATATATATATATATATATATATATATATATTACGCACACACACACACACACGCGAAGATTAGGCTTAAGATGAGTTAGGCTTGAGCGTGATGACGTAATCCCCCTAAAAATTAAATTGCTCGTAGAAGGCTGAAATTTGGATAGTGTATAGAAGAAAGAGAAAAGAGTCTGAATCTATAGAGTTTGAATTGACAACAGCATCGGAGCTGGCTCCGATGCGGTGCTTGGTTAGTAAATATTGACATAATATTACAATATTGGTGTTAAAATATAGGTTTATAAGATCATAGAGTTCGAATATGAGTGTTTGAGACTTCCTTGAGCGAGGCTGGTTCCGTCAGCTGGCCCCGGGCCGACGCGTGTGCGCGCCCGCAGGCGCGCCCGCCGGCGCGATCCGACGCGAAATGGGCGCGTGCGCGCGCCCCCGCGCCCCCGCGCCCGCAGGTGCAATCCGGCGCAAGAACGCAAACGTGTTCTGTTTTCTGTTAATAAAATTTTTTATTTTATTTTTAGCTTTTACGAGTGAGCTTTTGTTTTCAACTTAATTTTTTTTCAAAAATATATTATTTTTATTTATTTTTTCATTTATTTTTATTTTTAACTAAAATTTCTTTCATTTTTTATGTTTATAACGTAAAAATTTGTGTTTTTACATACCCTAAAGCAGTAAATCAGTAAATCAGTAAATCAGTAAATCAGTAAAGCAGTAAATCAGTAAATCAGTAAATCAAACTGCCTTCCAGCCACCCTCCTACCCTTCCATGATCTATTGATCTATTGATCTATTGATTCAAGTCATATTTTGTATAACATAACACAAAAACTTTTATTTATTTTTGTTTTGTTTTCTTTAAACATTTTGTTTTTACTAAAAAATTTATTCTTTTCATGTTTATAACTTAAAAAAATTTGCATTTTACATACTCTAAAGCAGTAAATCAGTAAATCAGTTAATCAAACTACCATCCAGCCACCCTCCTACCCTTCCATGATCTATTGATCTATTGATCTTATGATCTATTGATTCAAGTAATATTTTTTTATAACATAACACAAAAACTTTTATTTATTTTTGTTTTGTTTTCTTTAAACATTTTGTTTTTACCTAAAAATTTATTCTTTTCATGTTTATAACTTAAAAAATTTGCATTTTTACATACCCTAAAGCAGTAAATCAGTAAATCAGTTAATCAAACTGCCTTCCAGCCACCCTCCTACCCTTCCATGATTTATTGATCTATTGATTCAAGTCTCTTTCTCTTTAGTATAATAAATAAGTTCTTTGGATAAAAAGCGGGAAAAAAGAGTTGTTTTTATTTTAAAGCATTTATAACATAAGTGCAGACTACATAATCGTTTACATATAAATTTTTAGCATCAAATATATTTACAAGTTTATTAAAAGAAACATTATTTAAAAAACATATAATGAAATAAATACAGTATACACCACATAAATTAAAACTGATAGGTTGTACAGGAAAACATAAGGTCTTAACATATTGAACATTATTTTATTTTAAAAAAGATGTTACATAATGATTACTAAACATAAAATCTAAATGCAGAGAGTCAAGGAAATATACAACATTATTTTTATTCTTATACACGGCTATCCAGTGTCCATTGCTCGAAACATCCCGAGGAGAAGTGTTGAAGATAAGTCCAGAGTCGGTATCCAATTTCACAGAACCGAGTTCATTACAGGCGAATACACCTAAAAATCTTCTTTCGTTTCCAAAGGCATTTAATATTTCTTCTTCATTCATTTTTAATAATTCAAAATTATATTTCGTACTCTGTCAATCTCAATGATTTGAGGATGTTCCAAATACACCAGAACTGAGATTGAGGATGCCAAACTTTGTCCAAATTTGAGACTTAACCCTAATGTTCCTTTTCTTAGGATATTGAGATGATAAGCATTACAAGCTGAAAGATCAGCTGTGAGATCGTACGCATATAAATTACTGTATCCTGCAGCGATAACGGTACAGGTGTTGATCTCAAGACTTATAGTGCTGGGAATCAACCGGCTGGGAAACCGAAGAAAAAGTGGACTGAGTCAGTAAAGGAATGCCTAGAGGAGAAAAGTGAGAGTTTGGCAGAGGCGAGAAGAAAGGTGCATAATATTAGCGAATGGTGGGGTTTTGTGAGGGGATATGGTTGTGGCTCACCTGGGCCAAGGGATGAACCCCACATTGACGAGATGACACAGTAAGGGTCCGTCGCTGTCCCGTGAAGCTCTAGGGTGAATTTTCTGACTGCGACGAGTTCCCATTAAAAGGCATAGAGAGGGCGGTAAGGTTGGGCTTTCTTTTCAATTTGAGTCATATTTTTCTACTACTTTTCTGTTTCCGGTGCATGTTACGCACTATACCCCCTGTCTTGGGGAAAGAAGGTGGGTGATGATATATATATATATATATATATATATATATATATATATATATATATATATATATATATATATATATATATATATATATATATATATATATATATATATATATATATATATATATATATATATATATATATATATATATATATATAAATATATAAAAATGGATAAAAAAAAATAATGAAACCGATAACAATACACAATCTCTACCAAACGTATAAATCGTAACTGGACTCCTGGAGAAGAGGTTGAAGATTTGCCGCTTATATCTTTCCATCTAATAAGTAAATTCTGATTAAAAAGTAAAGCATTTCCGCGCATGCGCGACCGAGTAAAATTGATTCATTTTATGAACTTTAAGGAGACAGCTTACTTAGCTATGCTATTTTTAATTTTAATCAAAAACTCGGATGTATAAACTCAACTTAAGAAATGAAATTATCAGTTGCATCAGATTTAAATAATACTTTTTAAAATGTCAAATTCCTTTTAAGACTATTGAAACTTTTTGTTAATCCAACCATAAATAAATAAAATTAAATTTCATAATTATAAAAATATTAAAAAAATATATGCATCAGGGTGAGCGGCGCTTACCTAGCAAACCCTTAATGACCGTCTCTGAGATATATATATATATATATATATATATATATATATATATATATATATATATATATATATATATATATATATATATATATATATATATATATATATATATATATATATATATATATATATATAGTAGTATTCCAACAGTTTGAGATAACAGCGATTTCTCAAAAAGTATTAGAGGTATAGGTCTGAAACTTGGTATATGTTCTATGTATGTGTTAAGCTCGTTACACGCGAAATTTCAAGTCTCTAGGATGTATATAGGGGGTATTCCCCTCCTAGAGCGTAGCCGCTACGCCCTTGTTGCGGCTTCCGAGCGAGCGAAGATTAGGCTTAGCGATACCCAATCGAACAGGTGGATCACAGGCGAGTTTTGGTGACCGTAGGTCACCCCTAAGTGGGTGCTGCCCCCTTAGCGCCAAGGTCAAATACGTCCTGAAAACCATGTTAGGCTTAACGTAGCGGGCTAAAATTTGGATGTGCGCTTTATGATGACGTAATCTCGTCGGAGACGATTACGTTCTTCCTGCGTCCCCGTGGGGACGCGTCCCCCCTCAAAATTAAAATAATCGCAGAAGACTTAAATTTGGAGACGGGGTAGAGGACTTGGAGTCGGAGATGGAGTTAGAGTTGATTTGGCTGAGTCCAGAGGCCCCCCCAGAGGGGGGTCCCCCTTTTAAGAAGAAATGCATGGAATGCAAAACAGAGGAAGAAGGAGGAGGAAAGAAAAAGGAGGAAGGAGGAAAAGAATGAGGAAGGAGGAGGAGTCTGAGAAGGATTCAGAGTCGGTATCGACACTGGTGCTGGAGCCGGTGCAGTGCCGAGTTAATAAACATTCGTTTAATAATACAATAAATATCAATATTTTTTATTTTTTTTGTTTAAATTTATTTCTAACTTTTATTTTTTATTTTTTATTTTTTCCTTTTTCATTTTTAAATTTTTTTTTATTTTTTATTCAAATTTATTTTTTTAACTTTATTTTTTTTATAAGTTTGATTTTTTATTTTAATTTTATTTTATTTTTTATTTTTTTTTTTTTTATCCCATAATCCAAACTTAAAAGGATGAAAGAAATCCATACCGTAAAGGAAGTTACATATGTAGAGGCGAAGTTGCTTGAAATTTAGGTCCTTTATTTGAAAAATTTCTTCATACATAAAAGGGAGCGGTCACAGAACCATTTAGAATTCGAAAAGGAATCAGAGTTCGTAGTGGAATCCAAAAATGAGTTTCTGCCCATAATCCAAACTTGAAATGATGAAAGAAATCCATACCGTAAAGGAAGTTTGCTATGTCTGACGATGAATCCTCGAACTGTGATAGTTGTGAAAAGATGAAGACCATAATCCAAAATTAATTAAAAATGAAAATTGAAGTCCTGTATCGATAATGTTCGTTTGCTTGAGTCATTTTCTCCGAGTGTTCTGATTGGGATTTTGTGTTATTGTAGTTTTTTCTTCATTTTGTTCGTTTTTCTTTGGTTATCAGAAGGCGCCGATTGAAGTTCTGGGTGTTCTACTCCAGGTTCACCAATTATATAGGGATGAAACTTGCTAAGTTGGTGGCTACTTTTGTGAGCAAGCACCCTATATAAGAGGATGGTAATTTAAAGATCCATATTTGAAGTGTAGATTTATTCAACAATAGTAGTAAAGATATTCAATGAAAGTAAAGAAGTAACAAAAGTCCCTTTTGTTGAGATACTCTCTTCGTAGGCGAATTAGTAGTCACTGACTTTCCAGCGCGTTTATCACCCTTGCCTGACTCTTCTTTTAGCAAAAATTTGTGATCGAAATTCGAGTCACAGCCCTTCCTGAAATTTACCTCTTGCTGAAAATCATGTTTTAAGTTTGATGAGTTCTCGAGAGTATCTTGAGAGATCATTTTTTCTGACTCTTTTAATTGATGAATTTTTAATCTGACTGATGAGTATCTCAACAGGACGAGTTTATATATTATTTCATTTCGACTTATGCTAAAATTTTGGTCGCGCAAATCTTAGCATAAGTACGAACATAAATTAAAATTTTTACAAAGTTATAATGGAGTGCTACATATATATATATATATATTTTATATATATATATATATATATATATATATATATATATATATATATATATATATATATATATATATATATATATATATATATATATAGATATATATATATATAGATATATATATATATATATATATATATATATATATATATATATATATATATATATATATATATATATATATATATATATATATATATATATATATATATATAGTTAGTATATATATATATATATATATATATATATATATATATATATATATATATAATATTATTACTTTCTGCCCTGGCCCAATTTCAATTGAGGGCCGCACTGCTTCCAGGAAGCCGGCCACCGCTCTTGAACAGAATGATACCAGAGAAAGGAAGATAAAGAGAAGTTGGCACTGGGGGATCGTCGAGAGCGGAGCACCCTAGAAGGAGGTGCTCCATTGTGTCCTGAGAAATGTGACATCTAGTGCAGGTGGGGGAGGTAACATTGTCTAGTTTGAATCTATATTTATATTGTAAGAGTTTTGGTGGTGACCTGATCTGCTCCGGGAGAGGTTAATTTGGTCTCTTCTGGACAAAGTGTTTCTTCATAGGGGGAAATTTTTGGGGAGGGGAGTTTAGTAAATTGTGGGCGGTTTTGTAGGTACGTGTTAGTTAGTTGTGTATGTGGATATGAGTGAGCCATGACTTATTGGGAGGGGGAGAGGGAATAATGTTGTAGATGTCATTATAGAATTGGCTGGTGAGGAGGGTGGGATTTTAGTCTGTGTCGGGAGGGGTTAGTAGCAGGTGAGAAGTGGGTGGGTTGGATTTAGGGTTTTCTGGTAGAATTGAGTCTCCACCATCTCCAGGTGGGTGGAGATAGGAAGGATGTAAGTCTCGTCATGTAAATGTTGGATGTGGGTAGTTTTGGTGCATCCGGTGATAATTCTAAGGGCGGTGTTTTGTGTGATTTGTAATTTTTTGAGTTATATTTTGACAGTGCAGGGAACCATGCGGGGGAGGCATAGTTTATATTTGTTCTGAGGAGTTGTTTATAAGTGGTGGTGAGGGTGTGTTTCCTGTCACTGAAGTTGTGTTGGGAAAGGGTTCGGAGGGTGTTTAGTTTCCGTTGAGAGTTGATGAGGTGATTTGGTCAATGGGGAGAACGTCATGTGTGTGTCATAGGTAAGTCCTAATATTTTTGGGTTTTGTTTAGGGGGAGGGGATTGTTGTTCAGGAAAACTATTGGATGGAGTGAAGATTGGTGGCGGTCAGTGGTTAGGAGAGTGATGGAGGATTTGAGAGGGGAGGCGGTCATTCTATTGGAGAGTAACCAAGTTTCTAATTGTTGTAAGTATTCTTGGGTGTGAAGAGTGGCTATATTTACGTCTGAATGTTGGGAAATGAGGCTGATATCATCTGCGTATGTGATAAGTTTGGTGGATTGGTGGGTAGGGATGGGCAGGTCTGCTGTAAAAAGATTGAAGAGGAATGGAGAGAGAATGGCGCCCTGTGGGACGCCGTTTTGTAATTTAATGGAGTGGGAGAGATTGTTTTTGTGGAGAACTTTGGCAAAACGGTTAGTGAGAAAATTAGAAAGCCATTTTTTGTCGTTATTTTCTAGGGGGGATTGGAGGATTTTTTGTATAAGAATGTATGTGGGGACAGTGTCAATGGCTTTGTTGATGTCGATTGCTGTGAGGATGGATCTATGGGATGGGGATTGGTTGAAGCCATTGTTGGTGTATTGGGTGAGGGAGGTAAGGGCGTAGTTGTGGAGTGGTTGCTTTTAAAGCCATGTTGGAAATCTGGGAGGGTGATGAGAGGGGAGATTTTGTTTAATATTAGTCTCTCCAGCAGTTTACTGATGGAGGAGAGGAGAGAAATAGGGCGGTAAGAGGAGGGGGAGTTGGGGTCTTTTTTAGGTTTGAGTTTTGGGAGTATGAATGCTTGTTTTCATATTGAGGGTATATATTTAAGTTGCCAGGATTTGTTGAAGAGTTTTGTGATAAGGCGAAGTTTTTTTTTTTCACCGAGGTGTTTTAAATGTAGGTTTGAGATTGAGTCTGGTCCTGTAGCTGGTGAGTTTTTGAGGGTTTTGATAGTTTCTGCTATCCTTTCAGTTGTAATAAGGGGAGTTTTCTGAGTTGTTTTTTTGTTTTTCTGTTATTGGGGTGGGTTGGTTTGCGAGAAATATTGGCATAATGTTTTGCTAGGCGGTCTGATTGTTGTTTTGGAGAAGGGAGGGAGTTATCAGGTAAGGAGGGAGATTCGTGGGAGGGAGGGGGGTTATTTCGAGTTATTTAGTTTTTTGATGACTTGCCAGGTTTTCTTATTATCGATGCGTGAGATGTTGGATTGTAAGTATTCTGAAAACTTATTGGTGGTGTTGGTGGTTATGAGGTTGGTGATTTGGGTATTGAGGTTTGATATTTGGTTAGTGGTGAGTGGGGTATATGGTCTAATTTTTCGAAGAGAGTTTCTTTGTTTAATGAGTTGGCTGATTTCAGGGGAGAGTTTGGGGTTATAGGATTTTCTGTGGCCTTTGGGTATGTATAGGTTAGCTGATTTGGTGATTAAGTTATTTAATTGAATAATGGAAGTGTGTAGGGATGCTGTATTATGGATTGGTGTGGGGGTAATATGGGTTTCGATGGGATCAGTGAATGCTGGCCAGTTAGCTTTTTTGTAGTTGGTGTATGTAGTGATCTTTTTTTGGGGGGTTTGATGGGAGGAGGTTAGAGAAATAAGAATGGGGAGGTGGTCTGAATGTAGGTCAGTAGTGGTGTCCCAAGTTAGTCGGTGATGTAAGGAGGGGGAACAGAATGTGACGTCAGGAGAGATGGGGGATGTGTTTGCTTGGGGAGGGATTCGGGTTGGGAGGTTTTTGGAATTGAGGATATTAAGGGATTCTAATTCGTTAAGGATATGGTTGCCGCGGGGATCAGAGGGGTAGTCTTTATACCAGGCGGAGTGGTGAGCGTTAAAATCGCCTCCGAGAATAAGGTTAGGGAATGTGGATAATATTGATAGGGGGGGTGTGAGGTTGTTTGGGGGGGATTTGGGGTGGTGGGGTGACGTATATAGAGATTGAAGATGTTATAAGTGGTCTTGTTCAGGAGGATGGAACAGGATTGGGATTTTATTAATGTGTCGGGGAATAGGGTGGAGGTGTTGGGGGTTGTGTTGTGGTAAGGGATGTCGTTGCGAATCAATGTTAAGAGGGAGTGTTGAGGAGGTTGGGAAGGGGAGAAAATATATATATATATATATATATATATATATATATATATATATATATATATATATATATATATATATATATATATATATATATATATATATATATATATATATATATATATATATATATATATATATATATATATATATATATTGGCGGCTCAAGTCAGATGGAAGCCCCAAGCGGTTAAAATTTTTGGGGCCCTAAAACTCAAGTTAGAAATAGAAGTTGCAAGAAAACTCTCATAAACTTATTAACAAAAAAGAAAAGTAATGAAAAATTTCATACCGTTACACATTAAATAAATTTATTTAAAAAATAATTTATAATCTAAGATGTCTGGATTGTCTGGTGTGGTTTTTATGGTGTCCTCGTTTTCTTTTAGAAATATTAAGAAATGGTCCAATTCATCTTCCAAAGTACAAACATCAATGTCATTTTTGTACATATCCTTCAACTTTTTTAACGCTTTCTTTCTTTCTTCTGTTGACAATTTCCAATCAAAAAATATACGAAAAGGCTCTAGAACAACTTCATACTTCTGAGCTCTTTGAGATAGTTGTGCCTTAGTGTTATCACATATGACATAAAATGAATTGACTTTAAAATCTTCTCTAATTGTGAATTCATGTCCGACTTCTTTGTTTTCATCAAAACACGTTTTTCTTTCGTCGTCTGCGATTTTGTTCATCTTCCACACTAAATGATAGCCCTGATAAATCAGTTGCCTCCTTTTCAACTTTTTCATATTCTTTTCGGAAATTATTGATAAAATTTTCTAATAACTTCAGTAGGGTAGATCCTTTGAATAATTCGCACTCTAATGATTGCAGTGATTTACTAGTAGGATTTATTCTTTGCAAAATAGTATTCCAAATCACTGTCATTAGGACGGTTTCATATTTGTCCATTGTTTTTCAAAAGTGAAGTCGCCTCCACTATTGCAACTTGTTTTTTTTCTTCTGCATTACAAATTTTATTTAAAGCCTCTTTTGTATGGGCAAATCCAAGTTTTATAGCTAATACAGCGTCTGCTGTTGCTGACCATCTTGTATCAGAAACTCTTTTCAGTGAGACGGATTGTTTATTTTACACATTTCTAATTTACTCGTTAAAATTTTCCAGCGATGAGTTGACGCAGAGAAATATATGAATAACTTCTGCGCAAACATAAAATATTTAACTGCAGCGCTACAATTTTCTGCAGGGAAATTTCCAATTAAATTTGAAGAATGGTTACCACACGGAATATGTTCTTTAATGCGTGCTTGGATACCTGAGTACTTTCCTGACATATTTGAAGCATTATCAAAAGATTGTCCTCGACAGTTCTTAATATCCAATCCTAATTTTCTTAAGGTTTCCAAAACTTCTTGTTCCAAGTATGAAGAGTTGTGTTATCTATCATGGGAATAAATCCCACAAATCTTTCCTTTATATTACAAGAAGATGAAACATATCTTATCACAAAAGTAAGTTGGTCGACATGAGAAATATCGGGATTGGGGTCAACAATTATACTATAATAAGTCGCAGATTTGATTTCTTCAATTATTTTTCTTACTTGATTGCCAATAAGGCCTACAAATTCGTCACAAATTTTGTGAGGTAAATAGTGTCTATTGCTAATAGAAGAGTAAGTTAGAGGGGGGAGATTTTTGGTTAAAGCCAGCTTCGAATGTGTCTGTGTTAATTTGCTAGAGAGAAGTTTTGTGAAGTGTTTCTTGTCTGAACTATGTCAGAGTTGGATAAAGGGATAAAGGGAGAAATCTAGTTAGGATTAATTTTTCTAACACTTTGATAATGTGGAGAGGAAATGTCTCATTTGAAGCCGACCGTTAGAGGTTTTTTACCATTCATTTAATATAGAACTTATATGGGAATACTGTAAGCGTAAGGAGTTACAGTAGCTTTGCAATTTTAAATATTGAGTGAGAGTTAATAGCTTTGTTCCTAAATGTTTGAGAAGAATATTAGATATTTGGTCTGAGCCTACTGTTTAAATTTTTAGCTTTTTTATAATTATTAATCACTTCTAGAGAGAAAATGGGATCCTCTTATGATTAGATTCTTAATTTCTAAGTCACTTAATTGTTTACCTATTGGTGAGGGATTGTGAGTTTATGGCTGATTTTTGAATAGTGTAACATGATAATATTGCATTGGTTTTTAGGGCTGGGGATTTTATTGTTTTGCTTGCAGATGGCTTCGTGGGTTGGTGAATTGGTATGTGTATGCATGTGGTTGATTTTTGTTTTGTTTTTTGGTGTGAATATTTGTGTTATTTTTGGTATTAAATCTATTTGGTAGGTGTATTACTCTAATTTTCTGACTTGTATCAATTAGGCATTATTCTAATTGTTAAGGTCTCATTATTTGGTTCAATTGTGAGCTGGGTTTCCTGGTTTTCTATTTTGTCTTTGGAGAGTTTTTTTTTCTTTTATTAAGGTGTTTATTTAAGTGGGGTGAGGTTGGTTAAAAATTTTTAAGTAGCTGTGTATGTTTTTTTTTTTTTTTTTTTTTTTTTTTTGTCTTGAGAATTATGCTTTTGAATTTTTTTTTTTTTTTTTTCCTGAGTGAGGAAAAATCCTGTTAGTTTGAAAGATCTCAAGATCAAGTAGTATATCGTCAGTTGGTATAGGCCTGCTAATTTCTTTCATAATTATACTGCACAAGTTCTTTTTCTTTTTGAATGTTGTCTTGCTGGTTTGGGTGTTTATGTTGGATTATAATTAGTGATTGGGATATGATTTGATGAAAGAGCTTGGATAGGTTTGCCATGTAGCTGTAACATGAATTTAGGGGGACAAAGGGGTAAGAGGTATGTATATATATATATATATATATATATATATATATATATATATATATATATATATATATTTTATATAGAGATATATATATATGTTATATATATATATATATATATATATATATATATATGTTATATATATATATATATATTGTCGGTGATATACAGAATTATCAGGGTGGTAATATATCGATGTCACAGCGTATATATATATCGCCATATATAGTTATATATATCATATATATATATATATATATTATGTTATTGTTATTATATATATATATATATACATATATTATTATAATATAGCATATATATATATATATAGTATATATATATATATATATATATATATTATATGTTATATATATATATCGGAAACTATATATATATATATATATATATCGCAGATACCAAGTTCGCCTTGGCAGTTCGCGTGCGACCTTGCGTGCCGTTTTCTGGAGACTCTTCCTTTCCGAAAGCTTTTGCTAGTGTTCTTTTTTTTTGGGTTAATCTATGACTAACTTAATATCTATAGTATTGTTTATCATCCTGCAACTCTATTGAAAACTTAAATTCGTCGACAGCTTAATTAAACTCCCAATCCAAAATAGAACATATTTTCTCTCTTCTTTTCTCGGAAATCACTAATTTGATAATTTCAGTTTATCAACTTCTGCTCTTCCTAGATCCAAAGATACCCCTGATGAGTCTCGCCAACCGCTTCTCTCTCTCTATAATCTCTAACCTAGTGCTTTAAAGCGTAAGAGTTCAAACCCTTCACAAGTTGGACACTGGGCCAGTGACGTTTTCCTACGCTTTAATAGTTTAATTCCTGTGAGTGTGGTTCCTGTCTCAATAGCAGACAAGAAAAAAAGCCTAATGATTATAATGAAATTTGGGCTAAAGCAAAATACCGTTCCGGGATATCTTGTTAAAATATGGGCCACAAATAACGCATATAGAAACAATCCATACCTTCTTAACCATCATGAACATTTTGACGTAAATTTAATATGAACTAGCTGTCCAGTAATAAGAAATGTTAGAACACAACCACCACAATCAAATATTATATTAGGGTGTGGATACTAAAAATCTAAGATCTGTTCATGTTTCGTTACCCTTAAAAATATAAAATGTTTCATCAGAAAATGGATTTTTTAATAATTAACTATTATATTTTTTTGCTATTTACTTTACAAGCTGTGGATTGATTTTTATTTTTAGGAAATTACTAACGTTTCGTTAGCGTTTTACTAAAGGCGCTTTCGATTTTGCACTTTTGCTAACGAAATTTAGGAAAATGCTAAAAGTCGTTCGATTATGTCAATTAATTTTAGCACAAATTTAGTGAAATGCTAACGAAACGTTAGTAATTCTCATAAATTCTGCTAGGTTGTTTCCTTCCTGTGCTGCTTACTGAATTTTAGAAAATGCTAATTGAAAACAACAAACAAATAAGATTGCGGTTCGTAGTAGTTCGATGATTTCCACGAATGTTTCTTATCTATGAAATTAGCTTTAAATTTAATCTTCTTCCAAATCGATAAATCCATCACAATAGCTGATCAATTATTTTGTGTATAAACCATTTGTTATTTTTTTTTTATTCACTTATCCAAACCATTTGCCCCATTAGAACAGCTGATCAAAATTTTTGTAAACAATCGGTCGATTATGCTCGAAATTCGTGCTAAAACTGATTAGCATTTCTTATATCGATGCCAGCACAAAAATGCAAAATTAGCAACGTCCCACGAGCGCCTGTGGTTTAACATTTTATTCTGGCATGACCATAGCGTAAAGTGTTGTAATAACAACCTGTTTGTACTGAGATATACCGTTTTTGTCACAATGCGAATCCTGAATATCTTGGCACATATTACTTCTCCTTTGCATATATATATAAGGTTATTATAGAGTGAAAATATATATATGGTATATATATATATAAGATATATATATATATATATATATATATATATATATATTATATATATATATATATATATAAGAACATATAGTATATATAGTTTTCATATATATATATATATATATTTATATATATATATATATAAGAGAGTTAAATATATATATATATAGCCGTCATATGGTCCCTAAAAATTATTAATGCTACAGTAAACGGAATACATTGCTGGAATGCTGGTCCAAAAGTTTGCCCTGGAAATGTAAAATACACAAAATAAAAACAAAAAAATTTAAAAAAAATTATATCTCAAAACTGCTCAAATGTCAGTTCACAGTCTGGTAAAGGAATCATGACCCTTGGGAATCCTTCTTGTCAAAACTCTGTACATAAGAAAATGTAAAAAAATTATTGTTAATAATTTTAATATGATTTTTGGCTATTTAGAGACCTTTTTTTATTGGTTTTCTCGTTAAAATAAATAGACTTTCTATTAAATTTTGCTTTTATACGGCACACTAGGCTCGAGCCGACGGGGAACATAGGGGGACGTTTTCCATACCCTGTAGTGGGAGGGGCGGAGGAACCCCGCGACACCCAAATACCAAAGAGCGGTTCCGAGACCTCCCCGGAGGGGGGAATTAGTCCTACCCCCCTGTAGTTCCCGGAAGGCCGTGGAGAGACCCCGACTCCTGCCACGCGGTGCGGTATACCCTTGTATTTATAAAAAAAAAGCAAAATTTAATAGAAGTCTATTTATTTTAACGAGTAACCAATAAAGGTCTCTAAATAGGCTCTCTAATCATAGCTACTATTATAATTGCTATGACAGACTACTATTTTTTATGAAATTTTACCACAGGATTCCAAAATGTATTCCTTCGCTGTAGCTGTAGTTTTGGAGATAGCATATATATATATGAAAGATATTATGGCAAGTGCGCTATATAAGGTGTTATATAGTTCATATAAGTATATATATATATGTATATATATATTTATATATATAATATATATATATATATATATATATATATATATATATTTTGCTACTTTTTTTTCAAATTTTGGACCAGCATTCCAGCAATGTATTCCGTTTCCACTTCGTAGCACATTGTTTAAATCTATATACATATGATGGCTATAACAGACGCTGACCATATATATATATATATATATATATATATATATATTATTATATATATATATGTATATATATATATATATATATATATATATATATATATATATATATATATATATATATATATAATTATGTTATATATAAAGAGAAAGATATAAGGATATATATATATATATATATTTGTTGGTTGTTGGTTATATATATATATATATATAAATATATATATATATATATATATATATATATATTATATATATATATATATATGTTATATGTTATGCACGAAAAACGCGAAAGCGTTTCACATACGTATTTGGTTAAACACTCAGTCTCTGAGGTTTAAACGAAGTACAACCG
>JABUQX010144912.1:32500-37500 GCA_015478945.1 Trachelipus rathkii | reverse complement strand
TGCGAGCTGCTAACTCCCCTGAGCATCTACCGTTGTAGTGAGCCAACGTCTCGTCGCAGAGATTGAGGGTCAAGAGAGCTTGAAAGTAGGGGACAGTTTATTAGTCTTTTAGCTTTAGACTCAACACTATCCAATAAAAGGGTGGAGCCGGAGCCAACCCAGATGTGAAAACAATACTCCAAACAAGGGCGAATAAGGCCTCTGCAGAGCACTGGAGGCTGCAGAAGAAAAAATTCCAGCAACCTGAACAGAACTCCCAGCTTCTTTGAGGCCACCTTAACAACCGTTGTGATATGAGGTTTCCAAGACAATTTTTTGTTTATGTTCAGACCAAGAATGTTTATGTTATCAACGGGTGAGACGTTAGAACCGTCGAAGAAAATAGGAAAGTTAGGAGGTGTTTTTGAGAGGGAGATGTAAAGAAGTTGAGTTTTCAAAGAGTTGAATTTCACAGGGTTGCGGCGGCCCCACCGGGAAATCCCATCCAGGTTGGCAAGAATAGAATCGGAAAGCTGAAGACGAGAGGCAACTCTAGATGCAAAAGAGGGAGTAGATTTGAAATGCGTGGAAGAATTGAGAGTTGATTCGTCGGCATAAGAGTGAACAGAGTTATAAGTACAGCTGAGGAGATCGTTGATGAAAAGCAGGAATAAAGTTGGAGATAAAACAGAACCTTGAGGAACACCACAATTAACAGGAAAAGAAATAGTAGTAGTATTAGTATAGTTATTATTATTATTATTATTATTATATATATAGTATATATATATATATATATAAATCAATATATACACTTAAATATATTTGTTACAGTATAGCAATCTTATATATAAATAAATAAATAAATATATATATATATATTTATATATATATAAAATATGAACAGATATTATTATATATATATATATATATATATATATATATATATATATATATATATATATATATATATTTCATATATATTATATATATATATATATATATATATATATATATACATATATTATTATTATTGTTATTATATGATATATATATATATATATATATATATATATATATAGTTATTTCATTTCATATTATTTTTATTTTTATTATTATATTCTATTATATATATATAGTAGATATATATGTATTATATGATATATATATATTATTATTATTATTATTATTATATTATATATGCATATTATTATTATTATATATTATATATTATATTATATATATAAGTTATTATATATATATATATATATATATATTATTACATATATATTAGTTCTATTGATATTATTATCTATTATTATTATTATATATTATTATTATTATTATATATATTATATTATTATATATATACATATATATTATTATTATTATTATAATATTATTATTAGTTATTACACATATACAATAATATTATAATAGCTGTTACAGTTATGATATAGGTTATATATATATATATTATATATATATATATATATATATATTATTATTGTTATATATATATATATATATATGAAGTATATACGATATAAATATACTATATATATATATAGTATATTATATATATATATATATATTATATGTTATATATATATTATATATATATATATATATATATATATATATATATATTATAACATATATATAAATATTATATATATTATTATATACATATATATATATATATATATATATATATATATATATATATATATATATATATATATATATATATATATATATATATATATATATATATATATATATACTACTCGTCAAAAATAACTCTCCACTAGGCTAAATTTCACTCGCATTAACTGGAAGGCCACTAACCGCATGAAACCAACGCAGACGCCAGCATCAGTGTAACTATGTAACCACCCAGCAGAGAATTCGCTGCAGTATTGGGACCGTCACCGCGATAAATTTAGGAAAACATAAGCCACGTAACTAGACATGGGAAAGGTGTAGGTAGGTTATGGTGTGGGGTATAATCGAGCGAGGGATCATTCACTTACGAAGCGACTCCGATAAACATGGAGAGGATGGTGCGTCAACTGTCAAGAGATCAATGCGTGCAGATAACAACACTCCACGCCGAAGGACACGGGTACCGGGCACTTGGTCGACGATTTGGTGTAGCGCACACAACGATTGTACGGGTGGTAAAACGGTACCATGAAACCCCGACACATGATCGCCGGCTATCACATTTAGGCCAAGGGCCACTACTGAAATCGACGCATCTTTACAATATCCCTTTTCACTTATTAAACAATTGACCAATCTCTCTCTACAACATAACTTTTTTCAATATAACAACACCTTCTATAAACAAACATCTGGACTAAGCATGGGTTCCCCACTTTCCCCCACTTGAAGCAACATCTTCATGGAACTCATTGAACATTGCCTTATATTTACTCACCCTCTTCTTTCTAACACTACATGGCTGCGATATGTCGATGATATTTCACCATTGAAACCTCTACTAACAATTCCCTTCCTTTTCTTGACACCCTTCTTTCATGGTCCAACACACAGAATATACATTTTTCTATCTATAGGAAACCCACATCCACTCCAACATACATACATTGGTATTCCGCGCACACATTAAACACTAAAATAGCTACATTATCTTCTTTGTATCTTCGAGCGTTTAGGCTGTGCTCTCCTCAGTCATTGAGAGCTGAAACCGACTTCATTTTTAATACATTTAAAAAATTAAAATATCCTATTCATTGTATCAATAAAGCATTTCACAAAGCCAAATTAAAGTTTTATTCTGGAGTTGACACAAGAGAAAAACCTACTAGTTCCTTTTTGCCCCTCCCTCACATCCCTTTAGGTCCCATTAAAAAGTTTATTCCTAAAAATGTTAATATAGTTCCTTCCAACAATTTACTTTTAAAAAAGCTGCTTCGCCCCCCTAAATCCTCGAATGTAAAAACAGGCCCTGTGGTTTACCGTGTCCCTTGCTTGCATTGTTCTGACTCATATTATGGCGAGACAAATGATTTTGAAAGACGTCGACAGCAACACAAACAGGATTTGCAATTTGATAAAACTAACTCAGCGTTGGTAACACACAGATCAACCCGGAACCATACAATAGATATTCAAAATATGCAACCAATTTTCTCTGCCCCACAAATCAATAAAAGAAAAATTATTGAATCATATGTCATAAAAAATTCAGGGAACTTTAATAAACAAGACGGTGAGTTTAAAATAGACTTCATTCAAAATATAGCATTAGGATCATCAAGAAAAATCAAAAAAATAACATCCAACTTAAAAATTTCTTCTTCGCTTAAAATTTATGGAATCCGCTCTCTCTCTTGAATAAGGTCTGAAAGGTACAGACGAAAGCTAGAGTGGACCCGTCATTTTGGGGTTATATTTTTATTATATAATAATGTTAATTTAATTGTCTTGTGAAATATTTTAATATGTTTTAATTAAAAAGTTTTAATATACAGTTGAATTAATTAAAGGGCAATCAAACCTCAGTATATATATATATTAGTGATGGAGCGAAGCTGAATTTTCGCATAACCGCGGTTGCGGTTTTTTTCGGTTCTTAAATTTTTCAACTACCGTGGTTGCGGTTGTTCCGGTTGCGGTTTTTTAATCTTTCAACACGGTTGCGGTTGCGGTTGTACAATAAAAACAAAATTTAACAATTGCTTTGTTTACTACTACTACATACTACTTACTACTACTACTAAAACTACTACTACTACTACTACTACTACTACTACTACTACTACTACTAATAATAGATACATACAAATAATAAAATTATTATTATTATTATTTAATACTATAATAATAATAATAATAATAATAAAATTATTATTATTATTATTATTATTATTATTATTATTATTATTATTATTATTATTATTATTATTATTATTATTATTATTATTATTATTATTATTACTTTGAATATTTCTAAATTTCACGTCTTTTAATGTGGAATTTAGCCTCTGTCTTCAAGAGTTACCAGGGTGTGGTGAGGATATATATATATATATATATTATATATATATATATATATATATATATATATATATATAGTATATATATATATATATATATATATATATATATATATATATCAATATCCTATGATGATCAAGACTGGGGGTAAGGTGCTCAACATGCACCGGGAAAGCAAAGCAGTAGAAGAATATGACGTAAGTCGAAAAGAAAGCCCAGCCCACCCTTTATACCTTTTTAGTGAGAACTCGTCGCAGTCGAAAAATTCACCCTAGAGCTTCACGGGACCGCGACGGACCCTCATTATGGCATCTCGTTAATGAGGGTTCATTCCTTGGCCCAGGTGGGCCACAACCATGCTCCCTCAGAAAAGCCCTCAAGCGCCATTCATTTCTATTATGCACCTTTCTTCTCGCTTCTCGCCAAATTCACATTTCTCTCCTCCAGGCATTCCTTCACTGACTGAATCCACTTTTCTTCCGTCTCCCCAGCCGGTCGATTCCCACACCAACACTCTCACCACTATACATCCGCATAACCAACCGGCTGTCATCCATCCATTCCACATGACAAACCATTCAACGTACTTTCATTTATTCTCTCATTTACCCTTTTCACACCACACAACTCTATAATACATTCATTTCTCAATTTATCAATTCTTCTCACACCTAACACGACCCTAAGATTGTCCATCTTTGAAAGACATTGTACTTTTTTAGATCTAAACTGCTTATTCCAGACCATAGTCTGTTTCACTTTTATACATTAACACAGGTAACAACATACCGTCATGTAAGATCCTAGCGCATTAAAGACTTAGTCCCTTTACATCCAACAACGATTTAATTGCACCAGCAAGATATATATATATATATATATATATATATATATATATATATATATATATATATATATATATATATATATATATCTATATATAAAGAAAAGATTGAAAAAAAAAGAGATATATTTAGATATATATAGAGTAT
>JABUQX010144912.1:12500-15000 GCA_015478945.1 Trachelipus rathkii | reverse complement strand
CTCTCTCTCTCTCTCTCTATATATATATATATATATATATATATATATATATATATATATATATATATATATATATATATATATATATATATATATATATACTTTTGCATGACTCGGAGAAGGTCGGGATGGCCGTAAGCGACCTTCTATCTTTCGGCGAAAATGTATGAATCGTATGGGTACATGGAATGTCATAGGAATAAATTTTTAGGAGAAGAGAAGAGAGGTGATGGATGTATTTATAAAAGGCAAATTTGATTTGCTCGTTGTAACTGAAACAAAGATGAAAGGAAACGGTGAAAATGCGTGGTGTGGTGTGAAATGTAAATGTACTGGTGTGGAAAGGAATGAGAGGCGGAGAGGAGTTGCAATTCTGATAGTAACCTGTGATACAGAGCTATGATAGATTTTGTTTTCGTGAAAGCTATAATTCTAATGGTTAAATTTAATTTTGAAAACGTCAATGTATGTGTGGTTGTGACATATGGTCCATCTGAGGGTAATGTTGAAGAGAGTGCCATTTTCTGGGATAATCTGAATGATATTTTGGATAGGGTGAGTAGGAGGAGCTTCAGATTGATTGTGTTGGGTGACTTAAATGGTTGGATAGGTGATCGAAAATGGGATGGTACAACAGGTGGTTTTATAGTATTGGGAGAAAATGAGAATGGTAGGAAGGTTATTAATTTCTG
This sequence comes from Trachelipus rathkii, assembly GCA_015478945.1. NCBI lineage: Eukaryota > Metazoa > Arthropoda > Malacostraca > Isopoda > Trachelipodidae > Trachelipus > Trachelipus rathkii. The sequence goes on along the minus strand of JABUQX010144912.1, from coordinate 14,308 downwards.
TGAGGAGAGAGGTATATGTGTTTACAATATTTTCATAAGAGTGTTCATAAGTATACTAGAGTTAGTGTAGGTAGATATGGTGTTGAAGTGAAAAGTATTATTGATTTTGAATTGGTGAAGAAGGAGATGTTGAAGTATGTGTCGGGTGTTAAATCAGAGAGGGGGTTAGGAATGAGATTATCGGATCATTATGTTGTTTTTTGCAAAATTGTTAGTGGGGTTTGGGTGGAGAGGAATGTGATAGGGAAGGAAGTTATTAGAATTAAAGTGAGAAGTTACCTTACAAGGTAATAAGGAAAAGTATTTATTTATTTAAATTTTTCAACCTGACAGCCTTCCTACTTTCATTAGTTCTCTCCAATCTCATTGTAGCCATCGAACTGTTATATTACTCTCTATATTATTGCAATTAAATTGACACTACTCTACTAAACTCTCCAGTCATATGCCTCCTCCAATGAGAACAGCTACATAGTCTCTGTCCGACTCTCCAACCTCAGGCTTAACCGTTATGCTCATTCCTTTATGTACTCTGCTGGTAGAGTCTGAAACACACTTCCTTTATCTATTTTTCAAACTTTCTTTCACTTACGCACCTTCAAATGCCGCGTATCGAGGCATGTCAACTTTTAATTTGGTCCTGTCTCTAACTCTGGAGGAATCTACGGGAACATGAAAAAAAATTCCTGCTTTAGTATATAAGGATGGAGAGGTTTCAAAATTTGAAGTAAAAAGACATACACTATTTTCATTAATATATTTTTATGAACTGCTTTTTGTTTTATCTTCACTATCGGGGATTAAACTTCCCATTCTCCATTCAGGATAATGGGATGTCACTTTTTTATTATTTCATTTCCCATACTAATTTTCTTTAACTCAAATAAAATAAAGACGATAAAAAAAAGAAAAAAAGAAATTTTCCTGAGAATTCTCGTGCGGGAATTCTCTTAATATTCATTCCTTTCCTCATTACACGCTTCCTCTCATCGCTTTCCTTGGGCTTCAGCACAACCATTCTCTATGGCGTCCGCTGCAAAAAATCATACAACCGCGGATATAAACAGGAACAAAAAAAAAAGTTCAATAATATAATAATATAATTATATGTATTATATATATATATTATATATTATTATTATTATATATATAGTTATATTATTGAGCATATATTTATATATTAGTTATATATTACATATTATATATATATATTTAACATATATATTATATATTATATATATATATAGTTATATATATTATTATTATTATTATACATTATTGTTATATATATAATATATTATATATATATATTACATATATATATATATATATATACATATATATACATATTATTATTATATATATATATATATACATATATTATTATTACATATTATTATGCTATAATATATATATATATTATTATTATTATTATATATATATATATATATATATATACATATATTATTATTATTATATTATTATAATATATTATTGTAGTATATATATATATTATTATTATTATTACATACATAAATATATATATATATATGTATATATATATATATATATATATATATATATATTTTTGTGTATTTACATGTTAGTATTTTGTGGTAAATACGTTGAGATATATATATATATATATATATATATATATATATATTATATTATATATATCTTCATAAAGAAAATATATAATTGATTTAAAATATGTAATATAAAAAGCATGCTTGTCATATATAAGCAAATTGCATGCTTTTTGACAACAGTACAGCGATTAAAAACTTTATATCAGGTTTAACTTT
>JABUQX010144912.1:0-5000 GCA_015478945.1 Trachelipus rathkii | reverse complement strand
ATATATTATTATTATTAAAGTGGAAGGACAAAATATTAAATTCCTAAGAAAAAATGGGAAGAATTTATATGAATTACTAAAATCATCTTACCTAAATTGTTAAATTTAATTGCCTGACATGAGAGTGAGCGAAGTCTGAGATAACATCTTCAATTTTTATTTCAATATTTCGATGTATGTAGAGGAGGGCAAGTCCAATAAGTCTTTCTTCTCCAATAGTATTTCTCAAGTAGGTTTTCAGAAGTCTTAATGTTGAAAAGCTTCTTTCTACTGAAGCATTAAACACGGGTAAAATTGCCAGTATTTGCAACAAGATGTAAATATTTGGAAATTGTGACTGCGAACAAGAAACTAGTCCATCTATTGCGGTTTTTGGGCGACCTGTGCTGTGATGCTATTTCAACTTCCATAAATCCCATTCTGCTTTTACTAAATCTTCATTTGGGCTTTCGAGATCTTCCTTGTAAAATATTACACAATCTTTTATCTTCTCATATGGCACATCACACCAGTTCGGTATGACAAATTGCAAGGAAAATTTAAAAACCTCTCTCCTAATGCTGATATTATTAAATCATCCAAAAATGGTATAAAAATGGGTGTGCGATAATAAGTCTGTGGGTCGGAAGTAGGAATGTTGGGTCTGTATTTTTGGAATTTGTTAATCTGTACAGCAATTTCAATACTAGTTCAGATTCAGATGCGCTTACACATTCTTCAAAAACAGCTGAAATTCTAATGCTGCATTATCTCTGATGGTTTCAAGTTTAGTTTTAACTAATGGACTTACGAGATTTGTTCCTGACAGCGACGAATTATATAAAATTAATTTAACTTCTGCACTTTATATTATTAACGGATATGATACTTAAAATTTTTTAGTGTCTAGAAAATTTCGGGGGGGCCCATATTTATTATCTATATATATATATATATATATATATATATATATATATATATATATATATATATATATATATATATATATATATATATATATATATATATATATATATATATATATATATATATATATATATATATTTTTCTAATCTATATAAAAAGATATATATATATATATATATATATATATATATATATATATATATATATATATATATATATATATATATATATATATATATTAAGAGTATATATTTACATATTATTATTATTATTATTATTATTATTATTATTATTATTATTATTATTATTATTATTATTATTATTATTATTATTATTATTATTATTATTATTTTTATTATTATTATTATTATTATTATTAAATTTATTTTCTCTTATCTATATATAGATATATATATATATATATATATATATATTATTATTACATAAATATTTATTATTATACATATTATTATTATTGTTATTATTATTATTATTACAACTATTAATAATAGACAGAATTTACCCCAGATATGAGTGTTATTCAACACAAAGATTATATATATGTCGTGAAAAGAATATTATATATATATATTATTATTATTATATATTATATATATATATATTATTATTATTATTATTATTATTATATATATATATACTATCTTTAAAGTTTACACATGTATATCATATATATATATATATATATATATATATATATATATATATATATATATATATATATATATATATATATATATATATATATATATTTTTATATATATATATTTTTATATATATATATATATATATATATATATATATATATATATATATATATATATATATATATATATATATATATATATATATATATATATACAGTGATGGGCCGTATCTAGATACATGCATCGGCGATACGTATGTGGATGTTTGATTTTAACATCCGCGGATGCGGATTTTTTATATATATATATATATATATATATATATATATATATATATATATATATATATATATATATATATATATATATATATAGTATATAAAATATATATAAGTATATATATATATATATCAAGTTTAGCTTACAATCTATTAATAATAATTGTTACCAGGGTGTGGGACGGGGACCCAACTCAAATTCACCCCACCAACCTCTTTCCCCAACCTCTGCCCTTAATGAAAGAAGATTTTAAATGATTATATACTTTTGCAAATAAGTATTGAAATTAATATAGGAAGGTTGTGCTTGAGAAACACCAATTTTTCTGCCTTTTCTGCCTTTTCTCAGAGAGTATGTTTCTATTTTCACCATATATTAGCCTAGCACATAAATACTCTCTCAATTGAAAACATAAAATTGGAGGATTGTGGCAAGTATTTCTGGTAAAAGTTTACTCATGTGGGTAAATGATTTGCTTAACTTTCAACCAATCGAGAGATCACCATTTGTATCTAGTTGTTTTCTTTGGTGATTGCTCTTTCAAATCATTTGCACTGTATCTTTAAGAATGCGTGTTTCATCATCAATATTTGGTCTGTAGAAATTCTTCTATGAGTCTGCTATTGATTTACTAGGTAGCTGAAAAGTTGGTTCCAGATTTCTGTTTTTTCCCCTTTTTTAATGGTTGGCGAATTAATAGACTGTTCGATTGAAGTTTTTCTAACTCTGTACACAAGACGATTTTAATCCTTTTCTAATATTGAAGTTACAAAAACTTTACTTATAACGGGGGATCTAAGTAAGTTGTACAACAAAGCAAGGCTGTCATTACTCCACAGAACCAAAGCTGTTTTTCTAGCTCTTAGTTTTTATTACATCTTTCTATTCTTTTTAAACCGTCATCATTTTCATTTGAAAATGGTTCAAAATGCTTCTTTAGCGTTGAGATTAATGGTATTACATAACGGAGACAGAAGCTGTAGAGGCGCTGATTTTTTTGTTAGTTTCTTCAAATGGTTTCAATAGCTTAAGGCAGTGTGATATGATGTCATTTTCTAAATTAATAAGATTGTTAACTTTGGAATACGAACTGGCGTACGAAGCAAGAAGTTCTTTGAGCAATACTTCTTTCCATCATATGAAGTGTACTATTCCAGCGAGTTGGAATGTCTTTGATAACATTAAGATATGGAATATCAAGCCTTCAACTCATTTCATTTCCAGATCTCATCTGGCATTTTTATTATAAAATTTTATCAATTTCTACACAATATCCCCGCAACATCCGCAGGGCAAAGCGCGGATGCGGATGCGGATGTTACCTGCATCACTAATATATATATATATATATATATATATTAAATTATATATCATATATATATATATATATATATATATATATATATATATATATATATATATATATATATATATATAAATATATATATATATATATATATATATATATATATATATATATATATATATATATATATATATATATATATATATAGTATGATATATATATATATATATATTTATTATGATATCGGGAAAGTCACTAGTAATAATATCAATATGATAAATTATTATTATTATTATTATTATTATTATTATTATTATTATTATTATTATTAAAATATAAATATAATTATTATTTATTATTTTATTATTATTATTATGGTTATTATGATTATTATTATTACTATAATAACAATTAGATATTATTATTAATATTATTATTATTATGTTTATTATTATTATTATTATTATTATTATTATTATTATTATTATTGATATTGTTATTTTTATTATTATTATTGAATGATTATTAATATTTATATTATTATTATTTATATTATTGATATTATTATTATTATTATTATTATTATTATTATTATTATTATTATTATTATTATTATTATTATTATTATTATTATTATTATTATTATTATTTTTATTTCTTAAAATATTATTATTATCATTATTATTATTATTATTTATTATTATTATTATTATTATTATTATTATTATTATTATTATTATTATTATTATTATTATTATTATTATTATTATTATTATTATTATTATTATTATTATTATCAATATTGTTATTTTTGTAACATAATTAAGTTATGAAAAAACTCATAGCTACTACACTGATCGGGATAGTCACTAGGTATTAAGATCATTATTATTATTAGTATTATTATTGTGAATTTAATATAATTAAAATTACTATTGAAAGGAAGAGGCATCAGCGTATGTTGATGCTCAAAATATAGCTGTAATTAACAATGATGAAATATAAGAAATGAATGTATTGTATTCGGGGCTCAAAGGACACAACACTGTGTTACAATTAGTAGACCCATTTCAGATAGGAGGGAAATTGCATCCTAATTTATTGGCTTATTGAAATTGTAATAATATAAAATTATATGTGTATCTCTGTCATTAAAGGATGAAAATTGTAACTACTATACTGAATAAATATTTTTTGTTTGTATTTTAATTATTATTATTATTATTATTATTATTATTATTATTATTATTATTATTATTATTATTATTGTTATTATTATTATTATTATTATTATTATTATTATTATTATTATTATTATTATTATTATTATTATTATTATTATTATTATTATTATTATTATTATTATTATTATTATTATTATTATTATTATTATTATTATTATTATTATTATTAATATTATTATTATTATTATTATTATTATTATTAAATATTATTATTATTATTATTATTATTATTATTATTATTATTATTATTAGTATTATTATTATTATTATTATTTAAAAAAAAATTTATCAATATTATCACAATCACCATCATTAGTTATTATTTATTTATAGAATTATTATTATTATTATTATAATTATATTATTATATTATTATTATTATTATTATTATTATTATTATTATTATTATTATTATTATTATTATTATTATTATTATTATTAATATTATGTTTATTATATGATAAATATATTATTAAAGGTTATTATTTACTATTATTATTATTATTATTATTATTATTATTATTGAAGCGCGCACGAAAACGCTTGCTGCTCAATGATAAATGCGAAAACGGTTAACACCAACAACTGAACGATATTACC
>JABUQX010144911.1:0-5000 GCA_015478945.1 Trachelipus rathkii | reverse complement strand
AATAATAATAATAATAATAATAATAATAATAATAATAATAATAATAATAATAATAATAATTAAGTTTAACATTCAGTAATAATATTTAGTTGTAGTATAATACAATACTTAATGATATACAATTTCTGAAAGGAAGCTACTAATTGTAACAAAATGTTGTGCTTTTTGAGCCCTAAAATCTTGTTTTGGTTTAAGGATTGAGCTTCATGTAATCCCAAAACCAATTTTAATTCAATTAGAATACATAATTAGCAAAATAATAACAATCAACATAATAATAATATTAATAATGATATTTATAAAACTAATAGGGAAAAGTTTAATAATAATAATAATAATAATAATAATAATAATAATAATAATAATAATAATAATAATAATAATAATAATAATAATAATAATAATAATAATAATAATAATAATAATAATAATAATAATAATAGTTTGCAACAAATTTAATTTTTAAAACAAGGTATAACTTATTTAATTTATTATGTTAGTTTAATTCAGTATTGAATTTTCACTATTTTTTTTGAAAGCTCAAGTAAATTAATTTGCAAATCTTTATCTAATTAATTAACCTTTTCGTTAATTAAAAAATCATACAAAAAAAAGAAAAGATAATTAAAAAAATTTATAAAAAAAATATTAAAATGAATTAATATATATTTTATTAGATTAATTAATTCCTTAAATTATCAATATTGTTTAATTTTTAATTCGGGTTTTTGAATAAACAATTCGAATTAAGAACAATAAAAAAGTAATATAAATTTATAAATAAATGAAGGAATTTATAAATGAAAATATAAATAAATTTATCAATTAATTATCAATTATTCGCTGTCAATTAATTATCAATTAACTTTTACGTATAATTTATTTTAAATTATATATATATATATATATATATATATATATATATATATATATATATATATATATATATATATATATATATATATATATTATGAATTTACATATATAAATAATATATATATATATATATACATTTATATATACTTCCAAATATATATTTATTTTTATATATATATATATATATATATATATATATATATATATATATATATATATATTTTTATATATTTATATATACTATATATTCTCATATATATATATATATATATATATATATATACAGTGATGGGCACGGTACATGAAAATTGCTTGGGCGATACCGGTACATCGATACTTGTAAATTCTCTTGGGCGATACCGATACTCGGTACTTTGAAAAAACGTTTGGGCGATACCGGTACTCGGTATTGTATCGCCGATACATCCGATACATCGGTACATTTGAAGACAAACAAAAAATGATAAATAGTTTTTCGAGAAATAGTTATACACATAATACATTCTATTACTGTTGATATAGTTTTTATGTCGATTCGGTGCTTCTTCATCTGTAACTTTTAAATTGTATAAAAATTAAAGTTAAACAAAGGTAAAGATTTTGAAATTTGCATAGAAACGAAAGTTTAAAATTGCTGTCACAGTGAGCAAGTTCAAAAAATTTCCCAGAAGTTATTAATTCGGACTTACACCAGTTTGTTGCATTAATTTTTTTGAAATGTTCTTCGGAATCTTTTGGAACTAATGAATCACTTTCAGTGTTACATTTACTCATTGTTAAAGTTAATTTGAAAAATAAAACTTCAAAAAATATTAAATAAAAATTACAAACAAATTGACAAGCCTAACTTCTTCAATCAACTTGCAATAAGAGACTGCGAGTCTGAAGTCCGAACGGCATAAATTTTGAATGTACGATTGCAGGAATAAACATATTGGAACACGTTTCACTTAAATGATATATTGAACGAGAGAATTATGAAACAATATATATATATATATATATATATATATATATATATATATATATATATATATATATATATATATATATATATATATATATATATATATATATATATATATATATATATATATATATATATATATATATATATATATATATATATTAGTGATGCAGGTAACATCCGCATCCGCACATAATTAAAGATCCGCATCCGCATCCGCGCTTTGCCCTGCGGATGTTGCGCGGATATTTATTGTCGAGATTTGATAAAGAATTTTATAAAAAAAAAAATACTTAAGATGAATTTGAACGCAAAAATGAAAATGAGTTGAAAGCAATTCAAAAAGTGCTTGATATTCTTTCTTTTATTATCAAAGATGTTCAACTACTTTCATATGAAATGGAAAGAATGAAAGGTGTGCTCAAAGACTCTGCTGTATGCTAGTTCGTATTCCAAAGTTAACATTCTTACTAATGTGGAAAATGACATCATATCACACTGCATTAAACTATTGGAACCATTTGAAGAAATTACCAAAAGAATCAGCACCTCTACAGCTTCTGTCTGCGATGTAATACTCAATAATATAATCTCAACGCTAAGGAATCATTTTGAACCATCTTCAAATGAAAATGATGACGGTTTAAAAAAAATGAAAGATGTAAAACTTTAACTAGAAAAACGCTTTGGTTTTGTGGAAATTACCTTCACACTATTGCAACTTACTTAGACCCCCGTAATAAAAGCAAGTTTTTTGTGTAACACAATATTAGAACAAGTTAATTCGTCACTTTGTTTGCAGTTGAAAAACTTCAATCTGAACAGTATTAATTCCACCCATTAAAAAGAAAAAACGAAATCTACAGAACCAACACCTTCTACAAGTAAATAAATAACAGATTCACTGGAAGAATTTCTAGTCAGTAATGATGAAGAAATCATTGCAAAAGATGTAGTGCAAATGATTGAAAACTATCATCAAGAAAAACGACTAGATACAAATGATGATCCTATCAGTTGGTGGAAAGTTAAGCAAAATGTTTACCCACGCTTGAGTAAACTTGCAAGGAAATACTTGGCCTGTCTTCCAACTAATGTTCCAAGTGAGAGAGTATTTAGTAATGCTGGGCTAATATATGATGAAAAGAAACAGACTCTCAGCAGAAAAGGCCAGAAAAATACTGTAAAACTAGCCCTAACTTTTACTAATAGACTGTTTATTAGCTGCCGAAAGATAATATGGCCTTTATGTAGTTTATGTAGTTTGGCATATATATATATATATATATATATATATATATATATATATATATATATATATATATATATATATATATATATATATATATATATATATCAAACATCCGCATCCGCGGATATTAAAATTAAACATCCGCATCCGCGGATGCGAAAAAAATGACATCCTGCATCACTTATATATATATATATATATATATATATATATATATATATATATATATATATATATATATATATATATATATATATATATATATATATATATATATATATATATATATGCTGCTATATATATATATACTAAAAATAAATGTACCGATTAAAAGTACCGAATTTTTCGGTATCGGTACACAAAAAAACAAGTGGGCGATACCGATACATCGGTACTTTAGCAACAGTGTTGGCGATACCGATACCGGTACAAAATGTATCGCCCGATACAAGTACCCGGTACATGTATCGCGGTACTGCCCATCTCTCTATATATCTATATATATATATATATATATATATATATATATATATATATATATATATATATATATATATATATATATATATATATATATATATATATATATATATATATATATATATATATAGGAATATAACTATATATATATATATATATATATATATATATTTTATATATATATATATATATATATATATATATATATATATATATATATATATATATATATATTGCTATATATATATATATATATATATATATATATATATATATATATATATATATATATACTTTTAAGGAAGGTTTTGTTAAAATGGCTAAAATTTTTAGGTTTTCAGGACATTAGAAAAACAAAATTTTCTATTAGAATTCACATATTTAAGAACTGAATCTAAAGGATGTCTTACTTACCCTAAATCTCAAGTACGGATTAAGATTACAACTTCATAAGATTACTATATCAAAATAAGATAATCACATAACCTAATATTTCCGACTGCACTTTTAGTAAGTGCTTGAGTCGTTGTAATAAAAATAAATACAATAAGTATTTTAATCCATTTTTGATTGTTCAAGTACTTCCTTCTTTGAAATATTTTGTAACTAAACCATACTTTACTAATGTTTAATATTTTAATGTATATTACCGAGGCTAAGAATGTAATAATGTATCTTAACAGCTTTCTTCGTGATTCCTGTAACAGCGAGACGAGTTGCTTCTTAATTATAAAATCTCATATAAAACTAATTTATAAAATCAATTTTTATTTTTTGAAAATGATTAATATAAAAGTAATGCTTAATAGACTGTCCATATGCTTGAAGAATCCTGAAGTATATAAAGTAAGATTTTTATCCTTTGCAAATTTTTGCTTCAAAATAAATACAGCATATTAAAATATGGTATATATGCTTTATGACAAAATAATTTGAGATAATAATTATATTTTTATAATTTAGCGATGAATGCTGCTTAAGCATTCTCAACCATAATTGAAATGAGAGTCAGGCAGAAGAGAAAAGTTAGAAGTTAGAATATTTGGAATTACTAGAGTTCATTCCACTAACTGCTTGCAAAACAATAGAATCTTTTCCATGTCAGATTAGATAAAATAGAAAAAAGTTTCAATACGGATAAAGGAAACGACTAAAGTAGATAACTTGCAAAGCCCAAACACAAATGCAACATGCAAAATATATAAGTCAAATTACACAATAATGGATTAAAAACATTAAACATGACTGCATAGGCAACAACTAAACAGGCAAACAGGCAAACAGCCAAGCAACCAAACAACCACACCCAAAGGTTTATCAGTAATATCATTCCCGAAGTAATATTAATATGTAAGTTAGAATATATATATATATATATATATATATATATATATATATATATATATATATATATATATATATATA
>JABUQX010144910.1:2500-38511 GCA_015478945.1 Trachelipus rathkii | reverse complement strand
CAATTTAATTAATGGTTAAACTAATGGCAGTAAAACTATTGCATCGCAAATAGTCATTGCGGCGCAATGTGAACAATTTGTAACCTGCCTTAAAAACGGTACAAATCTGTACCGATCTCTCTCATAATCCAAAAATATCCTTATAAGCTGGCTTGAACGATGTATGCCTTAATTAGCTAGGTGAGTCATGAAAAAAGTCCAAACGCCTTGTATCTCCAGGGTTAACTTTTCTCTAACCACCTCAGCCTTAAATCTTGTGAATTTGTCAAAACTAAAATTATTATAATGAATATAATTATATTAGTTATAAATCCTATGTTCTCTTTGTTCACATGTTGGCTGAATAACCAAGCCAGCTTAAAGTATTCTTAGATTATGAAAGAATTAAACAATGATATATCATCAATTTAATTAATGGTTAAACTAATGGCAGTAAAACTATTGCATCGCAAATAGTCATTGCGGCGCAATGTGAACAATTTGTAACCTGCCTTTAAAACTGTACAAATCTGTTATGATCTCTTTCATAATCCAAAAATATCCTTATAAGCTGGCTTTCACGGTGTATGCCTTAATTAGCTAGGCGAGTCATGAAAACAGTCCCAACGCCTGGTATCTTCAGGGTTAACAGGGTTAACTTTTCTCTAACCAGCTCAGCGTTCAATCTTGTGAATTTGTCAAAACTAAAATTAATATAATGAAGAATATAATGATAACCTTAATTATAAATCCTATGTTCTCTTTGTTCACATGTTGGATGAATAAGCAAGCCAGCTTAAAGTATTCTTAGATTATGAAAGAATGAAACAATGATATATCATCAATTTAACTGATGGTTAAACTAATGGCAGTAAAACTCTATTGTATCGCAAATAGTCATTGCGGCGCAATGTGAACAATTTGTAACCTGCCTTAAAAACGGTACAAATCTTTACCGATCTCTCTCATAATCCAAAAATATCCTTATAAGCTGGCTTGCACGGTGTATACCTTAATTAGCTAGGCGATTTCTAAAACAGTCCCAACGCCTGGTATCTCCAGGGTTAACTTGTTAAACAGGGTTAAATCTTGTGAATTTGTCAAAACTAAAATTAATATAATGAAGAATATAATGATAATCTTAGTAGTTATAAATCCTATGTTCTCTTTGTTCACATGTTGGCTGAATAAGCAAGCCAGCTTAAAGCATTCTTAGATTATGAAAGAATGAAACAATGATATATCATCAATTTAATTAATGTTTAAACTAATGGCAGTAAAACTCTATTGTATCGCAAATAGTCATTGCGGCGCAATGTGAACAATTTGTAACCTGCCTTAAAAACGGTACAAATCTGTACCGATCTCTCTCATAATCCAAAAATATCCTTATAAGCTGGCTTGCACGGTGTATGCCTTAATTAGCTAGGTGAGTCATGAAAAAAGTCCCGACGCCTTGTATCTCCAGGGTTAACTTTTCTCTAACCACCTCAGCCTTAAATCTTGTGAATTTGTCAAAACTAAAATTAATATAATGAATATAATTATATTAGTTATAAATCCTATGTCCTCTTTGTTCACATGTTGGCTGAATAACCAAGCCAGCTTAAAGTATTCTTAGACTATGAAACAATGATATATCATCAATTTAACTAATAGTTAAACTATTGACAGTAGTACTCAATTGCATCGCAAATAGTCATTGCGGCGCAATGTGAACAATTTGTAACCTGAATTAAAAACGGTACAAATCTGTTCTGATCTCTCTCATAATCCAAAAATATCCTTATAAGCTGGCTTGCACGGTGTATGCCTTAATTAGCTAGGCGAGTCAAGAAAACAGTCCCAACGCCTGGTATCTCCAGGGTTAACTTTTCTCTAACCAGCTCAGCGTTCAATCTTGTGAATTTGTCAAAACTAAAATTAATATAATGAAGAATATAATGATAACCTTAATTATAAATCCTATGTTCTCTTTGTTCACATATTGGATGAATAAGCAAGCCAGCTTAAAGTATTCTTAGATTATGAAAGAATGAAACAATGAGATATCATCAATTTAACTGATGGTTAAACTAATGGCAGTAAATCTCTATTGCATCGCAAATAGTCATTGCGGCGCAATGTGAACAATTTGTAACCTGCCTTAAAAACGGTACAAATCTTTACCGATCTCTCTCATAATCCAAAAATATCCTTATAAGCTGGCTTGCACGGTGTATGCCTTAATTAGCTAGGCGATTTCTAAAACAGTCCCAACGCCTGGTATTTCCAGGGTTAACTTGTTAAACAGGGTTAAATCTTGTGAATTTGTCAATACTTAAATTAATATAATGAAGAATATAATGATAATCTTAGTTATAAATCCTATGTTCTCTTTGTTCACATGTTGGCTGAATAAGCAAGCCAGCTTAAAGCATTCTTAGATTATGAAAGAATGAAACAATGATATCATCAATTTAATTAATGGTTAAACTAATGGCAGTAAAACTCTATTGCATCGCAAATAGTCATTGCGGCGCAATGTGAACAATTTGTAACCTGCCTTAAAAACGGTACAAATCTGTACCGATCTCTCTCATAATCCAAAAATATCCTTATAAGCTGGCTTGCACGGTGTATGCCTTAATTAGCTAGGTGAGTCATGAAAAAAGTCCAAACGCCTTGTATCTCCAGGGTTAACTTTTCTCTAACCACCTCAGCCTTAAATCTTGTGAATTTGTCAAAACTAAAATTAATATAATGAATATAATTATATTAGTTATAAATCCTATGTTCTCTTTGTTCACATGTTGGCTGAATAACCAAGCCAGCTTAAAGTATTCTTAGATTATGAAACAATGATATATCATCAATTTAACTAATGGTTAAACTATTGACAGTAGTACTCAATTGCATCGCAAATAGTCATTGCGGCGCAATGTGAACAATTTGTAACCTGAATTAAAAACGGTACAAATCTGTTCTGATCTCTCTCATAATCCAAAAATATCCTTATAAGCTGGCTTGCACGGTGTATGCCTTAATTAGCTAGGCGAGTCAAGAAAACAGTCCCAACGCCTGGTATCTCCAGGGTTAACTTTTCTCTAACCAGCTCAGCGTTCAATCTTGTGAATTTGTCAAAACTAAAATTAATATAATGAAGAATATAATGATAACCTTAATTATAAATCCTATGTTCTCTTTGTTCACATGTTGGATGAATAAGCAAGCCAGCTTAAAGTATTCTTAGATTATCAAAGAATGAAACAATGATATATCATCAATTTAACTGATGGTTAAACTAATGGCAGTAAATCTCTATTGCATCGCAAATAGTCATTGCGGCGCAATGTGAACAATTTGTAACCTGCCTTAAAAACGGTACAAATCTGTACCGATCTCTCTCATAATCCAAAAATATCCTTATAAGCTGGCTTGCACGGTGTATGCCTTAATTAGCTAGGCGATTTCTAAAACAGTCCCAACGCCTGGTATTTCCAGGGTTAACTTGTTAAACAGGGTTAAATCTTGTGAATTTGTCAATACTTAAATTAATATAATGAAGAATATAATGATAATCTTAGTTATAAATCCTATGTTCTCTTTGTTCACATGTTGGCTGAATAAGCAAGCCAGCTTAAAGCATTCTTAGATTATGAAAGAATGAAACAATGATATATCATCAATTTAATTAATGGTTAAGCAGTAATATTCAATTGCGTCGCAAATAGTCATTGCGGCGCAATGTGAACAATTTGTAACCTGCCTTAAAAACGGTACAAATCTGTACCGATCTTTCTCATAATCCAAAAATATACTTATAAGCTGGCTTGCACGGTGTATGCCTTAATTAGCTAGGTGAGTCATGAAAAAAGTCCCAACGCCTTGTATCTCCAGGGTTAACTTTTCTCTAACCATCTCAGCCTTAAATCTTGTGAATTTGTCAAAACTAAAATTAATATAATGAATATAATTATATTAGTTATAAATCCTATGTTCTTATTGTTCACATGTTAGCTGAATAAGCAAGCCAGCTTAAAGTATTCTTAGATTATGAAAGAATGGAACAATGATATATCATCAATTTAACTAATGGTTAAACTAATGACAATAATATTTAATTGCATTGCAAATATTCATTGTGGCGCAATGTGAACAATTTGTAACCTGCCTTAAAAACGGTACAAATCTGTACCGATCTCTCTCATAATCCAAAAATATCCTTATAAGCTGGCTTGCACGGTGTATGCCTTAATTAGCTAGGCGAGTCATGAAAACGGTCCGAACGCCTGGTATCTCCAGGGTTAAGTTTTCTCCAACCACCTCAGTGGTAAATCTTGTGAATTTGTCAAAACTAAAATTAATATAATGAAGAATATAAATCTTAGTTATAAATCCTATGTTCTTATTGTTCACATGTTAGCTGAATAAGCAAGCCAGCTTAAAGTATTCTTAGATTATGAAAGAATGGAACAATGATATATCATCAATTTAACTAATGGTTAAACTAATGGCAGTAATATTCAATTGCGTCGCAAATAGTCATTGCGGCGCAATGTGAACAATTTGTAACCTGCCTTAAAAATGGTACAAATCTGTACCTATCTCTCTCATAATCCAAAAATATCCTTATAAGCTGGCTTGCACGGTGTATGCCTTAATTAGCTTGGCAAGTCATGACAACGGTCCCATCGCCTGGTATCTCCAGGGTTAACTTGTTAAACAGGGTTAAATCTTGTGAATTTGTCAAAACTAAAATTAATATAATGAAGAATATAAATCTTAGTTATAAATCCTATGTTCTTATTGTTCACATGTTAGCTGAATAAGCAAGCCAGCTTAAAGTATTCTTAGATTATGAAAGAATGGAACAATGATATATCATCAATTTAACTGATGGTTAAACTAATGGCAGTAAATCTCTATTGCATCGCAAATAGTCATTGCGGCGCAATGTGAACAATTTGTAACCTGCCTTAAAAACGGTACAAATCTGTACTGATCTCTCTCATAATCCAAAAATATCCTTATAAGCTGGCTTGCACGGTGTATGCCTTAATTAGCTAGGCGATTTCTAAAACAGTTCCAACGCCTGGTATTTCCAGGGTTAACTTGTTAAACAGGGTTAAATCTTGTAAATTTGTCAATACTTAAATTAATATAATGAAGAATATAATGATAATCTTAGTTATAAATCCTATGTTCTCTTTGTTCACATGTTGGCTGAATAAGCAAGCCAGCTTAAAGCATTCTTAGATTATGAAAGAATGAAACAATGATATATCATCAATTTAATTAATGGTTAAACTAATGGCAGTAAAACTCTATTGCATCGCAAATAGTCATTGCGGCGCAATGTGAACAATTTGTAACCTGCCTTAAAAACGGTACAAATCTGTACCGATCTCTCTCATAATCCAAAAATATCCTTATAAGCTGGCTTGAACGATGTATGCCTTAATTAGCTAGGTGAGTCATGAAAAAAGTCCAAACGCCTTGTATCTCCAGGGTTAACTTTTCTCTAACCACCTCAGCCTTAAATCTTGTGAATTTGTCAAAACTAAAATTATTATAATGAATATAATTATATTAGTTATAAATCCTATGTTCTCTTTGTTCACATGTTGGCTGAATAACCAAGCCAGCTTAAAGTATTCTTAGATTATGAAAGAATTAAACAATGATATATCATCAATTTAATTAATGGTTAAACTAATGGCAGTAAAACTATTGCATCGCAAATAGTCATTGCGGCGCAATGTGAACAATTTGTAACCTGCCTTTAAAACTGTACAAATCTGTTATGATCTCTTTCATAATCCAAAAATATCCTTATAAGCTGGCTTTCACGGTGTATGCCTTAATTAGCTAGGCGAGTCAAGAAAACAGTCCCAACGCCTGGTATCTTCAGGGTTAACAGGGTTAACTTTTCTCTAACCAGCTCAGCGTTCAATCTTGTGAATTTGTCAAAACTAAAATTAATATAATGAAGAATATAATGATAACCTTAATTATAAATCCTATGTTCTCTTTGTTCACATGTTGCTGAATAAGCAAGCCAGCTTAAAGCATTCTTAGATTATGAAAGAATGAAACAATGATATATCATCAATTTAACTGATGGTTAAACTAATGGCAGTAAAACTCTATTGTATCGCAAATAGTCATTGCGGCGCAATGTGAACAATTTGTAACCTGCCTTAAAAACGGTACAAATCTTTACCGATCTCTCTCATAATCCAAAAATATCCTTATAAGCTGGCTTGCACGGTGTATACCTTAATTAGCTAGGCGATTTCTAAAACAGTCCCAACGCCTGGTATCTCCAGGGTTAACTTGTTAAACAGGGTTAAATCTTGTGAATTTGTCAAAACTAAAATTAATATAATGAAGAATATAATGATAATCTTAGTTATAAATCCTATGTTCTTATTGTTCACATGTTGGCTGAATAAGCAAGCCAGCTTAAAGCATTCTTAGATTATGAAAGAATGAAACAATGATATATCATCAATTTAATTAATGTTTAAACTAATGGCAGTAAAACTCTATTGCATCGCAAATAGTCATTGCGGCGCAATGTGAACAATTTGTAACCTGCCTTAAAAACGGTACAAATCTGTACCGATCTCTCTCATAATCCAAAAATATCCTTATAAGCTGGCTTGCACGGTGTATGCCTTAATTAGCTAGGTGAGTCATGAAAAAAGTCCCGACGCCTTGTATCTCCAGGGTTAACTTTTCTCTAACCACCTCAGCCTTAAATCTTGTGAATTTGTCAAAACTAAAATTAATATAATGAATATAATTATATTAGTTATAAATCCTATGTCCTCTTTGTTCACATGTTGGCTGAATAACCAAGCCAGCTTAAAGTATTCTTAGACTATGAAACAATGATATATCATCAATTTAACTAATAGTTAAACTATTGACAGTAGTACTCAATTGCATCGCAAATAGTCATTGCGGCGCAATGTGAACAATTTGTAACCTGAATTAAAAACGGTACAAATCTGTTCTGATCTCTCTCATAATCCAAAAATATCCTTATAAGCTGGCTTGCACGGTGTATGCCTTAATTAGCTAGGCGAGTCAAGAAAACAGTCCCAACGCCTGGTATCTCCAGGGTTAACTTTTCTCTAACCAGCTCAGCGTTCAATCTTGTGAATTTGTCAAAACTAAAATTAATATAATGAAGAATATAATGATAACCTTAATTATAAATCCTATGTTCTCTTTGTTCACATATTGGATGAATAAGCAAGCCAGCTTAAAGTATTCTTAGATTATGAAAGAATGAAACAATGAGATATCATCAATTTAACTGATGGTTAAACTAATGGCAGTAAATCTCTATTGCATCGCAAATAGTCATTGCGGCGCAATGTGAACAATTTGTAACCTGCCTTAAAAACGGTACAAATCTGTACCGATCTCTCTCATAATCCAAAAATATCCTTATAAGCTGGCTTGCACGGTGTATGCCTTAATTAGCTAGGCGATTTCTAAAACAGTCCCAACGCCTGGTATTTCCAGGGTTAACTTGTTAAACAGGGTTAAATCTTGTGAATTTGTCAATACTTAAATTAATATAATGAAGAATATAATGATAATCTTAGTTATAAATCCTATGTTCTCTTTGTTCACATGTTGGCTGAATAAGCAAGCCAGCTTAAAGCATTCTTAGATTATGAAAGAATGAAACAATGATATCATCAATTTAATTAATGGTTAAACTAATGGCAGTAAAACTCTATTGCATCGCAAATAGTCATTGCGGCGCAATGTGAACAATTTGTAACGTGCCCTAAAAACGGTACATATCTGTACCGATCTCTCATAATCCAAAAATATCCTAATAAGCAAGCTTGCACGGTGTATGCCTTAATTAGCTAGGTGAGTCATGAAAAAAGTCCAAACGCCTTGTATCTCCAGGGTTAACTTTTCTCTAACCACCTCAGCCTTAAATCTTGTGAATTTGTCAAAACTAAAATTAATATAATGAATATAATTATATTAGTTATAAATCCTATGTTCTCTTTGTTCACATGTTGGCTGAATAACCAAGCCAGCTTAAAGTATTCTTAGATTATGAAACAATGATATATCATCAATTTAACTAATGGTTAAACTATTGACAGTAGTACTCAATTGCATCGCAAATAGTCATTGCGGCGCAATGTGAACAATTTGTAACCTGAATTAAAAACGGTACAAATCTGTTCTGATCTCTCTCATAATCCAAAAATATCCTTATAAGCTGGCTTGCACGGTGTATGCCTTAATTAGCTAGGCGAGTCAAGAAAACAGTCCCAACGCCTGGTATCTCCAGGGTTAACTTTTCTCTAACCAGCTCAGCGTTCAATCTTGTGAATTTGTCAAAACTAAAATTAATATAATGAAGAATATAATGATAACCTTAATTATAAATCCTATGTTCTCTTTGTTCACATGTTGGATGAATAAGCAAACCAGCTTAAAGTATTCTTAGATTATCAAAGAATGAAACAATGATATATCATCAATTTAACTGATGGTTAAACTAATGGCAGTAAATCTCTATGTATCGCAAATAGTCATTGCGGCGCAATGTGAACAATTTGTAACCTGCCTTAAAAACGGTACAAATCTGTACCGATCTCTCTCATAATCCAAAAATATCCTTATAAGCTGGCTTGCACGGTGTATGCCTTAATTAGCTAGGCGATTTCTAAAACAGTCCCAACGCCTGGTATTTCCAGGGTTAACTTGTTAAACAGAGTTAAATCTTGTGAATTTGTCAATACTTAAATTAATATAATGAAGAATATAATGATAATCTTAGTTATAAATCCTATGTTCTCTTTGTTCACATGTTGGCTGAATAAGCAAGCCAGCTTAAAGCATTCTTAGATTATGAAAGAATGAAACAATGATATATCATCAATTTAATTAATGGTTAAACTAATGGCAGTAAAACTCTATTGCATCGCAAATAGTCATTGCGGCGCAATGTGAACAATTTGTAACCTGCCTTAAAAACGGTACAAATCTGTACCGATCTTTCTCATAATCCAAAAATATACTTATAAGCTGGCTTGCACGGTGTATGCCTTAATTAGCTAGGTGAGTCATGAAAAAAGTCCCAACGCCTTGTATCTCCAGGGTTAACTTTTCTCTAACCATCTCAGCCTTAAATCTTGTGAATTTGTCAAAACTAAAATTAATATAATGAATATAATTATATTAGTTATAATCCTATGTTCTCTTTGTTCACATATTGGATGAATAAGCAAGCCAGCTTAAAGTATTCTTAGATTATGAAAGAATGAAACAATGATATATCATCAATTTAACCAATGGTTAAACTATTGACAGTAGTACTCGCTTGCATCGCAAATACTCATTGCGGCGCAATGTGAACAATTTGTAACCTGAATTAAAAACGGTACAAATCTGTTCTGATCTCTCTCATAATCCAAAAATATCCTTATAAGCTGGCTTGCACGGTGTATGCCTTAATTAGCTAGGCGAGTCATGAAAACGATCCCAACGCTTGGTATCTCCTGGGTTAAGTTTTCTCCAACAACCTCAGTGGTAAATCTTGTGAATTTGTCAAAACAAATTAATATAATGAAGAATATAAATTTTAGTTATAAATCCTATGTTCTTATTGTTTACATGTTAGCTGAATAAGCAAGCCAGTTTAAAGTATTCTTAGATTATGAAAGAATGGAACTATGATATATCATCAATTTATCTAATGGTTAAACTAATGGCAGTAATATTTAATTGCGTCGCAAATAGTCATTGCGGCTCAATGTGAGCAATTTGTAACCTGCCTTAAAAATGGTACAAATCTGTACCTATCTCTCTCATAATCCAAAAATATCCTTATAAGCTGGCTTGCACGGTGTATGCCTTAATTAGCTTGGCAAGTCATGACAACGGTCCCATCGCCTGGTATCTCCAGGGTTAACTTGTTAAACAGGGTTAAATCTTGTGAATTTGTCAAAACTAAAATTAATATAATGAAGAATATAATGATAATCTTAGTTATAAATCCTATGTTCTTATTGTTCACATGTTGGCTGAATAAGCAAGCCAGCTTAAAGCATTCTTAGATTATGAAAGAATGAAACAATGATATATCATCAATTTAATTAATGGTTAAACTAATGGCAGTAAAACTCTATTGCATCGCAAATAGTCATTGCGGCGCAATGTGAACAATTTGTAACCTGCCTTTAAAACTGTACAAATCTGTACCGATCTCTCTCATAATCCAAAAATATCCTTATAAGCTGGCTTGCACGGTGTATGCCTTAATTAGCTAGGTGAGTCATGAAAAAAGTCCCGACGCCTTGTATCTCCAGGGTTAACTTTTCTCTAACCACCTCAGCCTTAAATCTTGTGAATTTGTCAAAACTAAAATTAATATAATGAATATAATTATATTAGTTATAAATCCTATGTCCTCTTTGTTCACATGTTGGCTGAATAACCAAGCCAGCTTAAAGTATTCTTAGATTATGAAACAATGATATATCATCAATTTAACTAATGGTTAAACTATTGACAGTAGTACTCAATTGCATCGCAAATAGTCATTGCGGCGCAATGTGAACAATTTGTAACCTGAATTAAAAACGGTACAAATCTGTTCTGATCTCTCTCATAATCCAAAAATATCCTTATAAGCTGGCTTGCACGGTGTATGCCTTAATTAGCTAGGCGAGTCAAGAAAACAGTCCCAACGCCTGGTATCTCCAGGGTTAACTTTTCTCTAACCAGCTCAGCGTTCAATCTTGTGAATTTGTCAAAACTAAAATTAATATAATGAAGAATATAATGATAACCTTAATTATAAATCCTATGTTCTCTTTGTTCACATATTGGATGAATAAGCAAGCCAGCTTAAAGTATTCTTAGATTATGAAAGAATGAAACAATGATATATCATCAATTTAACTGATGGTTAAACTAATGGCAGTAAATCTCTATTGCATCGCAAATAGTCATTGCGGCGCAATGTGAACAATTTGTAACCTGCCTTAAAAACGGTACAAATCTGTACCGATCTCTCTCATAATCCAAAAATATCCTTATAAGCTGGCTTGCACGGTGTATGCCTTAATTAGCTAGGCGATTTCTAAAACAGTCCCAACGCCTGGTATTTCCAGGGTTAACTTGTTAAACAGGGTTAAATCTTGTGAATTTGTCAATACTTAAATTAATATAATGAAGAATATAATGATAATCTTAGTTATAAATCCTATGTTCTTATTGTTCACATGTTGGCTGAATAAGCAAGCCAGCTTAAAGCATTCTTAGATTATGAAAGAATGAAACAATGATATATCATCAATTTAATTAATGGTTAAACTAATGGCAGTAAAACTCTATTGCATCGCAAATAGTCATTGCGGCGCAATGTGAACAATTTGTAACCTGCCTTAAAAACGGTACAAATCTGTACCGATCTTTCTCATAATCCAAAAATATACTTATAAGCTGGCTTGCACGGTGTATGCCTTAATTAGCTAGGTGAGTCATGAAAAAAGTCCCAACGCCTTGTATCTCCAGGGTTAACTTTTCTCTAACCATCTCAGCCTTAAATCTTGTGAATTTGTCAAAACTAAAATTAATATAATGAATATAATTATATTAGTTATAAATCCTATGTTCTCTTTGTTCACATGTTGGGTGAATAACCAAGCCAGCTTAAAGTATTCTTAGATTATGAAAGAATGAAACAATGATATATCATCAATTTAACCAATGGTTAAACTATTGACAGTAGTACTCGCTTGCATCGCAAATACTCATTGCGGCGCAATGTGAACAATTTGTAACCTGAATTAAAAACGGTACAAATCTGTTCTGATCTCTCTCATAATCCAAAAATATCCTTATAAGCTGGCTTGCACGGTGTATGCCTTAATTAGCTAGGCGAGTCATGAAAACGATCCCAACGCTTGGTATCTCCTGGGTTAAGTTTTCTCCAACAACCTCAGTGGTAAATCTTGTGAATTTGTCAAAACAAATTAATATAATGAAGAATATAAATTTTAGTTATAAATCCTATGTTCTTATTGTTTACATGTTAGCTGAATAAGCAAGCCAGTTTAAAGTATTCTTAGATTATGAAAGAATGGAACTATGATATATCATCAATTTATCTAATGGTTAAACTAATGGCAGTAATATTTAATTGCGTCGCAAATAGTCATTGCGGCTCAATGTGAGCAATTTGTAACCTGCCTTAAAAATGGTACAAATCTGTACCTATCTCTCTCATAATCCAAAAATATCCTTATAAGCTGGCTTGCACGGTGTATGCCTTAATTAGCTTGGCAAGTCATGACAACGGTCCCATCGCCTGGTATCTCCAGGGTTAACTTGTTAAACAGGGTTAAATCTTGTGAATTTGTCAAAACTAAAATTAATATAATGAAGAATATAATGATAATCTTAGTTATAAATCCTATGTTCTTATTGTTCACATGTTGGCTGAATAAGCAAGCCAGCTTAAAGCATTCTTAGATTATGAAAGAATGAAACAATGATATATCATCAATTTAATTAATGGTTAAACTAATGGCAGTAAAACTCTATTGCATCGCAAATAGTCATTGCGGCGCAATGTGAACAATTTGTAACCTGCCTTAAAAACGGTACAAATCTGTACCGATCTCTCTCATAATCCAAAAATATCCTTATAAGCTGGCTTGCACGGTGTATGCCTTAATTAGCTAGGTGAGTCATGAAAAAAGTCCCGACGCCTTGTATCTCCAGGGTTAACTTTTCTCTAACCACCTCAGCCTTAAATCTTGTGAATTTGTCAAAACTAAAATTAATATAATGAATATAATTATATTAGTTATAAATCCTATGTTCTCTTTGTTCACATGTTGGCTGAATAACCAAGCCAGCTTAAAGTATTCTTAGATTATGAAACAATGATATATCATCAATTTAACTAATGGTTAAACTATTGACAGTAGTACTCAATTGCATCGCAAATAGTCATTGCGGCGCAATGTGAACAATTTGTAACCTGAATTAAAAACGGTACAAATCTGTTCTGATCTCTCTCATAATCCAAAAATATCCTTATAAGCTGGCTTGCACGGTGTATGCCTTAATTAGCTAGGCGAGTCAAGAAAACAGTCCCAACGCCTGGTATCTCCAGGGTTAACTTTTCTCTAACCAGCTCAGCGTTCAATCTTGTGAATTTGTCAAAACTAAAATTAATATAATGAAGAATATAATGATAACCTTAATTATAAATCCTATGTTCTCTTTGTTCACATATTGGATGAATAAGCAAGCCAGCTTAAAGTATTCTTAGATTATGAAAGAATGAAACAATGATATATCATCAATTTAACTGATGGTTAAACTAATGGCAGTAAATCTCTATTGCATCGCAAATAGTCATTGCGGCGCAATGTGAACAATTTGTAACTTGCCTTGAAAACGTTACAAATCTGTACCGATCTCTCCTAATCCAAAAATATCCTAATAAGCTGGCTTGCACGGTGTATGCCTTAATTAGCTAGGCGATTTCTAAAACAGTCCCAACGCCTGGTATTTCCAGGGTTAACTTGTTAAACAGGGTTAAATCTTGTGAATTTGTCAATACTTAAATTAATATAATGAAGAATATAATGATAATCTTAGTTATAAATCCTATGTTCTCTTTGTTCACATGTTGGCTGAATAAGCAAGCCAGCTTAAAGCATTCTTAGATTATGAAAGAATGAAACAATGATATCATCAATTTAATTAATGGTTAAACTAATGGCAGTAAAACTCTATTGCATCGCAAATAGTCATTGCGGCGCAGTGTGAAAAATTTGTAACCTGCCTTAAAAACGGTAAAAATCTGTACCGATCTCTCTCATAATCCAAAAAAATCCTTATAAGCTGGCTTGCACGGTGTATGCCTTAATTAGCTAGGTGAGTCATGAAAAAAGTCCAAACGCCTTGTATCTCCAGGGTTAACTTTTCTCTAACCACCTCAGCCTTAAATCTTGTGAATTTGTCAAAACTAAAATTAATATAATGAATATAATTATATTAGTTATAAATCCTATGTTCTCTTTGTTCACATGTTGGCTGAATAACCAAGCCAGCTTAAAGTATTCTTAGATTATGAAACAATGATATATCATCAATTTAACTAATGGTTAAACTATTGACAGTAGTACTCAATTGCATCGCAAATAGTCATTGCGGCGCAATGTGAACAATTTGTAACCTGAATTAAAAACGGTACAAATCTGTTCTGATCTCTCTCATAATCCAAAAATATCCTTATAAGCTGGCTTGCACGGTGTATGCCTTAATTAGCTAGGCGAGTCAAGAAAACAGTCCCAACGCCTGGTATCTCCAGGGTTAACTTTTCTCTAACCAGCTCAGCGTTCAATCTTGTGAATTTGTCAAAACTAAAATTAATATAATGAAGAATATAATGATAACCTTAATTATAAATCCTATGTTCTCTTTGTTCACATGTTGGATGAATAAGCAAGCCAGCTTAAAGTATTCTTAGATTATCAAAGAATGAAACAATGATATATCATCAATTTAACTGATGGTTAAACTAATGGCAGTAAATCTCTATTGCATCGCAAATAGTCATTGCGGCGCAATGTGAACAATTTGTAACCTGCCTTAAAAACGGTACAAATCTGTACTGATCTCTCTCATAATCCAAAAATATCCTTATAAGCTGGCTTGCACGGTGTATGCCTTAATTAGCTAGGCGATTTCTAAAACAGTCCCAACGCCTGGTATTTCCAGGGTTAACTTGTTAAACAGAGTTAAATCTTGTGAATTTGTCAATACTTAAATTAATATAATGAAGAATATAATGATAATCTTAGTTATAAATCCTATGTTCTCTTTGTTCACATGTTGGCTGAATAAGCAAGCCAGCTTAAAGCATTCTTAGATTATGAAAGAATGAAACAATGATATATCATCAATTTAATTAACGGTTAAACCAATGGCAGTAAAACTCTATTGCATCGCAAATAGTCATTGCGGCGCAATGTGAACAATTTGTAACCTGCCTTAAAAACGGTACAAATCTGTACCGATCTTCATAATCCAAAAATATCCTTATAAGCTGGCTTGCACGGTGTATGCCTTAATTAGCTAGGTGAGTCATGAAAAAAGTCCAAACGCCTTGTATCTCCAGGGGGTTAACTCTTCTCTAACCACCTCAGCCTTAAATCTTGTGAATTTGTCAAAACTAAAATTATTATAATGAATATAATTATATTAGTTATAAATCTTATGTTCTCTTTGTTCACATGTTGGCTGAATAACCAAGCCAGCTTAAAGTATTCTTAGATTATGAAAGAATTAAACAATGATATATCATCAATTTAATTAATGGTTAAACTAATGGCAGTAAAACTATTGCATCGCAAATAGTCATTGCGGCGCAATGTGAACAATTTGTTCCTGCCTTTAAAACTGTACAAATCTGTTCTGATCTCTCTCATAATCCAAAAATATCCTTATAAGCTGGCTTTCACGGTGTATGCCTTAATTAGCTAGGCGAGTCATGAAAACAGTCCAACGCCTGGTATCTTTAGGGTTAACAGGGTTAACTTTTCTCTAACCACCTCAGCGTTCAATCTTGTGAATTTGTCAAAACTAAAATTAATATAATGAAGAATATAATGATAACCTTAATTATAAATCCTATGTTCTCTTTGTTCACATGTTGGATGAATAAGCAAGCCAGCTTAAAGTATTCTTAGATTATGAAAGAATGAAACAATGATATATCATCAATTTAACTGATGGTTAAACTAATGGCAGTAAAACTCTATTGCATCGCAAATAGTCATTGCGGCGCAATGTGAACAATTTGTAACCTGCCTTAAAAACGGTACAAATCTGTACCGATCTCTCTCATAATCCAAAAATATCCTTATAAGCTGGCTTGCACGGTGTATGCCCTAATTAGCTAGGCGATTTCTAAAACAGTCCCAACGCCTGGTATCTCCAGGGTTAACTTGTTAAACAGGGTTAAATCTTGTGAATTTGTCAAAACTAAAATTAATATAATGAAGAATATAATGATAATCTTAGTTATAAATCCTATGTTCTTATTGTTCACATGTTGGCTGAATAAGCAAGCCAGCTTAAAGCATTCTTAGATTATGAAAGAATGAAACAATGATATATCATCAATTTAATTAATGGTTAAACTAATGGCAGTAAAACTCTATTGCATCGCAAATAGTCATTGCGGCGCAATGTGAACAATTTGTAACCTGCCTTAAAAACGGTACAAATCTGTACCGATCTTTCTCATAATCCAAAAATATACTTATAAGCTGGCTTGCACGGTGTATGCCTTAATTAGCTAGGTGAGTCATGAAAAAAGTCCCAACGCCTTGTATCTCCAGGGTTAACTTTTCTCTAACCATCTCAGCCTTAAATCTTGTGAATTTGTCAAAACTAAAATTAATATAATGAATATAATTATATTAGTTATAAATCCTATGTTCTCTTTGGATGAATAAGCAAGCCAGCTTAAAGTATTCTTAGATTATGAAAGAATGAAACAATGATATATCATCAATTTAACCAATGGTTAAACTATTGACAGTAGTACTCGCTTGCATCGCAAATACTCATTGCGGCGCAATGTGAACAATTTGTAACCTGAATTAAAAACGGTACAAATCTGTTCTGATCTCTCTCATAATCCAAAAATATCCTTATAAGCTGGCTTGCACGGTGTATGCCTTAATTAGCTAGGCGAGTCATGAAAACGATCCCAACGCTTGGTATCTCCTGGGTTAAGTTTTCTCCAACAACCTCAGTGGTAAATCTTGTGAATTTGTCAATACAAATTAATATAATGAAGAATATAAATTTTAGTTATAAATCCTATGTTCTTATTGTTTACATGTTAGCTGAATATGCAAGCCAGTTTAAAGTATTCTTAGATTATGAAAGAATGGAACTATGATATATCATCAATTTATCTAATGGTTAAACTAATGGCAGTAATATTTAATTGCGTCGCAAATAGTCATTGCGGCTCAATGTGAGCAATTTGTAACCTGCCTTAAAAATGGTACAAATCTGTACCTATCTCTCTCATAATCCAAAAATATCCTTATAAGCTGGCTTGCACGGTGTATGCCTTAATTAGCTTGGCAAGTCATGACAACGGTCCCATCGCCTGGTATCTCCAGGGTTAACATTTCTCCAACCACATCAGTGGTAAATCTTGTGAATTTGTCAAAACTAAAATTAATATAATGAAGAATGTAAATCTTAGTTACAAATCCTAGTTTCTTATTCTTCATATGTTAGCTGAATAAGCAAGCCAGCTTAAAGAATTCTTAGGTTATGAAAGAATGGAACAATGATATATCATCAATTTAACTAATGGTAGTTATATTCATAAGCATCGCAAATAGTCATTGCAGCGCAATTTGAACAATTTGTATCCTGCCTTAAAAATGGTACAAATCTGTACCTATCTCTCTCATAATCCAGAAATATCCTTATAAGCTGGCTTGCACGGTTTATGCCTTAATTAGCTAGACGAGTCATGAAAACGGTCCCAACGCCTGGTATCTCCAGGGTTAACTTTTCTCCAACCACATCAGTGGTAAATCTTGTGAATTTGTCAAAACTAAAATTAATATAATGAAGAATGTAAATCTTAGTTACAAATCCTATTTTCTTATTCTTCATATGTTAGCTGAATAAGCAAGCCAGCTTAAAGTATTCTTAGATTATGAAAGAATGGAACAATGATATATCATTAATTTAACTAATGGTTAAACTAAGGGCAGTAATATTCAATTATGGCGCAATATGAACAAAAATGTAACCTGTCCTAAAAATGGTACAAATCTGTACCGATCTCTCATAATCCAAAAATATCATGATAAGCTGGCTTGCACGGTGTATGCCTTAATTAGCTAGGCGAGTCATGAAAACGGTCCCAACGCCTGGTATCTCCAGGGTTAACTTTTCTCCAACCACCTCAGTGGTAAATCTTGTGAATTTGTGAAAATGTGATGGTAAGAACAGTATCTATTTGGATAGGTGTTACTACCAGCGGAGGGGGATCTCCCGCGGGAGCCCATCTTATATAATAGTAAGAACGAGCACGGGAAGTGCTGGCTCTTACAGTAGCGGCCAGTTGCCCTTCATTATGCAACTTAATTTTTTCAGTTCTTTGCTGCTGAACCTTCTTTCTTCCTTCCCGGGTCTGTTTCATTTTTAAGTCGTACTCCAACGAGTCATAAAATTTAGGTCTTCTGACCCGTTAGCGTCTTCTTCTGCCGTCTTCCCCTAGTGTCTTTGAAGCTTCTGATAGTTCACGCTTCGGATAAAAAAATGTGCCCACATAATCACTGTTTCTTTGCAATTGGTACCTCCAATATGCAATACCTTGAGAAGCGAAGGAACTTGTGTGGTAGATGGGCCAGTGTCCTCAGTTGCTCCCACTAAGGACTGGCCGGCGTGTTTCCCTGGAAATACAAGGGTTAGCACATTTCTTAACTTGTGCACCGAAACTGTGATGGTAAAAACAGTATCCATTTGGATAGCTGTTTCTACCATTTGAAGGGGGATCTCCCGCGGGAGCCCTTTCTATAGGAGGAAGAACTAGCACGGGAAGTGCTGGCTCTTACAGTACCGGCCAGTTGCCCTCCATCATGCAACTTAATTTTTTCAGTTCTTTGCTGCTGAATCTTCTTTCTTTCTTCCCGGACCTGTTTCATTTTTAAGTCATACTCCAAAGAAACATAAAATTTACATCTTCTGAAACGTTTTCTTCTTGTGCCGTCTTTCCCTAGCGTCTTTGAAGCTTTAGATGGTTAGCGCTCCAAATAAAAAATGTACCCACATAGGCACTGTTTCTTTGCAATTGGTACCTCCAATATGCAATACCTTAATACCTTGAGAAGCGAAGGAACTTGTGTGGTAGATGGGCCAGTGTCTTCAGTCGCTCCCACTAAGGACTGGCCGGCGTGTTTCCCTGGAAATTACAGGTACTAGCACACTTCTTAGCTTGTGCACCGAAAGTGTGATGGTAAAGACAGTATCCATTTGAATAGCGGTTTTTACCAGTGATGGCTCTTACAGCAGCGGCCAGTTGCCCTTCATCATGTAACTTAATTTTTTCAGTTCTTTGCTGCTGAATCTTTTTTTTTCTTCTTCCCGGGCCTTTTTCATTTTTAAGTCACACTCCAACGGGTCATAAAATTTAGGTCTTCTGACCCGTTGGCTTCTTCTGCCGTCTTCCCCTAGTGTCTTTGAAGCTTTTGATAGTTGACGCTCCAAATAAAAAATGTGCCCACATAACCACCGTTTCTTTTCAATTGGTACTTCCAATACGCAATACCTTAATACTTTCGAAGAGAAGGAACTTGTGTGTTAGATGGGCCACTGTCCTCAGTCGCTTCCACTAAGGACTGGCCGGCGTGTTTCGCTGGAAAGTACAGGGACTATCACACTTCTTAGCTTGTGCACCGAAAGTGTGATGGTAAAAACAGTATCCTTTTGGATACCTGTTTCTACCAGAGAAAAGTTGAAGATAGAAAGAAGATAGAATATTCAAAGGAATACGAAGAATATCAACAGAAAAATGGGAATTAATGAAAGAAAGAGAAAAAAAAGATGGGTAGAGAAGGAATAAAAAATCTTTAAAGAAACAATATTGATGACTGCAAGGGAAGTCTGTGGAGCAAAGATAATTAGTCAAAAAAGTAAAAGAGGTATTGCGAATGGTGGAGTGAAGAATAAGATGCTATTATTATAAAAAGGAAAAAAGAAGTTTTTGCAAATTATTTAGCTACTAATAGTCAGGCTACATGGGATGAATACAAGAGAGTGAGAAATGAAGTTAGAGTAAAATCTGCAAAGAGAAGAGCGGAAGAACGATGGAGAGGAAAGACTGTTGGTAATTATCAGGAGAGGAGTAAACTATTTTCGAAAATTAACGAGGATCGAAAGAAGAGAAGATATTTTAACGAGTAAAGACTTTGGATGAAAATATAGTTCAAAATGAAAGGGAGTTTTTTTTTTGTTTTTGTTAAAACCTAGAAATTCCGGTTCAGATTTTTTTTTTGAGTGTTTGTACGGAACTCACCACTGCCACAGGGAAGTGACTATTTAGGTTGGAGAACCAACACTATGGATGATCCTTTTCAGGAATAATAATACTGTCTAATTAACAATTCAGTGGTCATACTTATTCATCCTTATACACTCCATACACCTCGCTTTTGAAACCTCATTATTTGCTTAAAACATTCAACTACGCTTGCTTTACCTCATCATTCCAAATCTCACTATTTCCATTCTTACTACCTACTTTATCACACCCTCACATTTCTTGCACTGCTAACCACAGCTTCCTTCAATTGTATCCAGATTTGTTCAATCTCATCTTGTTCACATTCAACCGATTTGTTAACCAATTCTCCTACATACTTTTCCTTACACAGTTGTTCACTCAACATTTTACACGATTCTTCGTATTTCCTTCGTTACCTCTTTACCTTTCTTCTCCATCCATACTCCTATTAACTTAATATTTTACAAAACCAAATTATGATAAAATATTCTCACCCACAGCCCCCTCATTGATTTCACATTTATCACATATTTCAACATCTTCACCAACACTAAATTAATCATACTCTTCACTTCACTACCATCTCTACCTACACTAAATCTGGTATACTTATGAATATTCTTGTGAAAAAAAAGTATTACATGCACACACCTATATTTTCACAAAAAATCACTAGCTCTCTTATCATTCACATTTCCTCCTTCAACTCCAAAAGCACCTGTTATACTATCTTTTCTGACCACATCCATCCATTCAAATCGTCCATTACAATAACTCTGAAACCTCTATTCACTCTGTCTAATACAACATTCAAATCATTCCAAAAAGTCACTTGTTCCTCTTCCTCCTCACAACCACACAAACCTTGACTTTTGCAAACTAAAATTTGAGCATTAATATTCTAGAACTCACAAACAAAATTCACTGCCACTCCTTTTCTCGCCCTCTCATTCCTCTCCCCTCCAGTATATACACATTTCACTCCATACCATTCATCTTCACCGCTTATATGGTACTTTCATAAATGATGAAATTGGTGGAAGGATAGAGTTGAGGGTACATTTCGAAAATATCTATAACATTGCAGGAATGAGGATAGTGAATATGTGGGGGTTTGATAGTCTAAAAAGAAACATAAAAAATAAACAAACCTCCATCAATTTCAGTTAACCTACCACTGTGAGTGCGATTATTTTCGTTTGGAAAACATAGGGTGCATTAAAGAAAGGCGCTTTCAAAGTCGATATTTCATTCAAATTTGAACCTAGAAGCAGTATATATATATATATATATATATATATATATATATATATATATATATATATATATATTATATATATATATATATATATATATATATATATATATATATATATATATATATATATATATATATATATATATATTTTTTCTTTCTTTACCTTCCTTCTTTTCCCCCTCCCCAATGCCAAGGGGTTAAGGTACGTTCCGCACCTGACAAAAAAATACTAGTAGAAGAAAAGGCAATAATTTTGAATTTAAAAGCCCCACCACTACCACTGGAAGTGCACTTCCATCACAACCAAAAATATCCGCACTAAAGCTTCATAACAGCGTGATGGAACCACACACGTCGGCAAATCGTCAATTGTGGGGTTCATTCCATGGACCCTGTCCGCAACCACGACCCCTTACAATAACCTCCATTCACCCCTTTCTTCTTGCTTCGACCAAATTCACATTCCTTTGCATTCGACACTTCTCTAATGATCAATCCATCTTCTCTTTGCTCTGCCAACCGATTACCTTCCAACACAGTCACCTCTGTATATTCGTTTTACCAATCGATTATCATCGATTCTTTCTACATGATCAAACTATCATAAATTACTCTCATTTATATATATATATATATATATATATATATATATATATATATATATATATATATATATATATATATATATATATATATATATATATATATATATATATATATATATAGTTATATAGCAAATATATGGTTATTATATATATATATATATATATATATATATATATATATATATATATATATATATATATATATATATATATATATATATATATATATATATATATACTCCAAATAAGCTCATTCCTAATTTTATTAGTCCTTTTTATACCTACCACACTTCTAAGATTATCTATTTTTACAGCTTGCACATCTGATCTATAGTTATCATTCCATATCATACAGTAACACCGGCAACAACATACTCTCATGTAAAATCCTAGTACACTGAAGACTTAGTCCCTCTATATTCACCAAGGACTTAAAAGCTCCAGCCAATCTTCTGCCACTTGTGACTTTTCTACTACACTCAGCATCATCAGTTTCCTTTTCATTCAACATGTAACCCAAGTATTTGAACTCGGATACTTGTTTCAATTATTCACCATCCAACACTAATCTACACAGCTTCCTCTCTTTACCTATCACCATCATTTTACTCGTATCCACATTCGCTTTCAGACCTCTTCTTTAATACACCCTGCCAAAACCCTCAATCACTCTACTCAGACTTTCTTCTGATTTGTCACACAAAGCAAGATCATAAGAATACAATAAACAAGGTAACCTCCACACTTTGCTATTCTCATTTCCTCCCTTGTTATCCTCACCATTAATACTTTCATCACTCCACCCATGTACAAATTAAATAACCATGGAGACATAACACGTCCCTGGATCATTCTGCTATTAATCTTAAACCATTTACCCTCTAGTTCATTTATTCTTACACACGCTTCACTATCATCATAAATACTTTTAATTACATATATATATATATATATATATATATATATATATATATATATATATATATATATATATATATATATATATATATATATATATATATTATTTTTTTTGTTTGTACAGAGCTCACCACTGCCACAGCGAAGTGACTATTTTGGTTTTAGATCCAACATTATGGATGAGCCCTTTAAAGAATTATCATAGACTAATTTACTTAATTCAATGGTTATACTTATTTAAATCATCAGAACAGAGAAATAATAATAAAAAAAGCTGCAAAGCCATATAGCTATAGTCACTAAAATTCAGATTTTTATCTTCTAACTTAAAAAAAAAATACTTTTATTATTTATTCCATAAGTATTTGGAACATAGCCATAATTAGTGACAACTCTACTATTCTCATTAATTAGAATTTTCCAAGCGTCCACTGCATCTGAGCTATTCATTAGGTCTACTTATATATATTGTGAGATTTTAAACTTTGACAAGACAATCTTCAGGTGACAGGATAAGAAAACTTTTATTTAGCAATGACTTTATTATAATTAGATTCTTTATTTGACACAAATTGGTAGCGTGGTTAACTTTTAGTGACACAATAATTTTGTAGTAGCGTGACACGACTTAGTGAGCGTGGTGACTTCGGAGTAAGCGTGTAGAATTCGCAGCACAGAATAGTTTCATAGATTTACCTACGGGAATAGAACTGTTACGGAAAAGGTCAGCTTACGGGCGCTTCAAGAATAGGTACAGTAATTACTAACATTAAAGGGAACCCAAACTACGGCCACTTCCGTATGAATGGGGCGAGCTTCGGCCACTTCCGAATAGCTCTAGGGAAACTCAAAGTGAGTTTCGGAAGCGGTCACTACCGTTTCAGGAAACAGTATCTCGGCCACTTCCGAAGAATACTGGCGCCGAATCGGCCACTTCCGAATTCGACTAGGGAAAGGCTGAAGGCCTTGGCGACAGTAACTACCGTCTTTAAATGGGACCCACCTCACGGCCACTTCCGTCAGAGTGAGGGTGAGCTTCGGTCACTTCCGAAAGCTCTGGGGAAATCCGAAGGTTTGGGAAACGGTCACTACCGTTCCAGAGAACAGTGCTTCGGCCACTTCCGAATAGCACTGCCGCCAACTAAGTGAAGCCTAGTTAGCTAAAATAAGGTTTCGGCTGAGAGGCTATTGCTTCTCTAAAGTGAGGGCGAGCTTCGGCCACTTTCGAAAGCTCTAGGGAAACTCGAAGTGAGTTTGGGAAACGGTCACTACCGTTTCAGGAAATAGTATCTCGGCCACTTCCGAAGAATACTGGCGCCGAATCGGCCACTTCCGAATTCGACTAGGGAAAGGCTGAAGGCCTTGGCGACAGTAACTACCGTCTTTAAATGGGACCCACCTGACGACCACTTCCGTCAGAGTGAGGGTGAGCTTCGGTCACTTCCGAAAGCTCTGGGGAAATCCGAAGGTTTGGGAAACGGTCACTACCGTTCCAGAGAACAGTGCTTCGGCCACTTCCGAATAGCACTGCCGCCAACTAAGTGAAGCCTAGTTAGCTAAAATAAGGTTTCGGCTGAGAGGCTATTGCTTCTCTAAAGTAGTTTAACTACAGTTGCCTTGTGAGAGAGCCTAGAGATCTACTCCAGTTGCTTTCTGAAATCCTCAAATCTCGTGCTTAGATATTCCTTGAAGAAGTTCGAATCATTAAACTATTAACTATAAAGAATTAACTTTTAAATAATATTTACATAATCCAAAGAAATAAATTTTGATAGGTAGCAAAGATGCGACGCAATGCCCCCGATTTGCCCGACTAAAGTGCCAGAAATTACGTTTAATTAGTCAAAATCTAGTGAATACCTTCAAGATTTCATTAATGATTGTCTTCGAAACTTTTGATGTCTTAAACCGATAAGTTTATTAAAAGCAGTATTAAAATCATGAATATAAAGTAATAATAATATTACATTTCATATATATATGTGCGTATATATGAAGTATAGTATATATATATAGCAGTTATATATATATATATATATATATATATATATAAGAGCATATATATATATATATATATATATATATATAGAGAGAGAGAGAGAGAGAGAGAGAGAGAGAGAGAGAGAAGAGAGAGAGAGAGAGAGAGAGAGAGAGAGAGAGAGAGAGAGAGAGAGAGAGAGAGAGAGAGAGAGAGAGAGAGAGAGAGAGAGAGAGAGAAAGAGAGAGATCTAATTTTTTATTAATCTTTATTTTCAGTAAAGTTTGTGGTTTGTTGTACCTCCTTTAAACAACTCTGTCTCTGTAAGAGTCCTTCCTGTACAAAATTTTTGAAACGAAGTTATCGGGGGTTTAACGGCACTAAGGAAATCTAGGCTGTATAGGTCTACCCTTCCAATTATCCACCCAGGTTTTGGTACTAAATTAAGTAGGTCAAGAATTTAACACTTCTCGAGACCATAAAATTAGAGGCTTCTTGGTCTTTAATCACATCTTCATCATCATCAGAGATTTGAATTAAGAGCCCATGTTTTATTAGTTATGAAAACAACATAAGCAGAAACAGATGATAAGCCGGATAAGTCAGCTCTTGATAAAGCTCCCTATAAGGAACTCATTGCTAACCCTAATCATTTATCAAATTAGCAACACCCACATCATTTATTGCGCAAAATTTCAACCTTTTGAATATTGTTTAGAGAAGATATAAACCAGCAATTTTCATTTAGACTATATATACG
Organism: Trachelipus rathkii; assembly: GCA_015478945.1. NCBI lineage: Eukaryota > Metazoa > Arthropoda > Malacostraca > Isopoda > Trachelipodidae > Trachelipus > Trachelipus rathkii. The sequence goes on along the minus strand of JABUQX010144910.1, from coordinate 12,912 downwards.
TGAAGGAAGTACATTTCTTAAGAGAACTTCTCAAATATGAAAGTGGTAAAAAATTAATTTTTATGAAATTCATATAGATTTTTAAGACAGCAACTTTTTTTATTATAGTAAATATAGCTTTAAAATTTATATATAATATTCTCAATACATATTTCAAGCTAACATTTAAAGTTTCAAGTCTATATCTATTACCAAACAAAAGTTAAGAAATTTTAATTTCAATTATTAAACCTAAAAACTGAAATTTATGCCTTATTTTAATTTTGAAGCAAAGGTATTTAATAAGTACATTTTATAAATTTAAATAAAATAATTAATACTTTCGTTTTATAAGTTCTAATTTGCAAGGTTAGTCCCCTTCACATTGACATCCAATCATCACATCTAAATAAAGATTTAGCAGGCAAACCAGCAAGCACTTTAAAGCACATTGAGATTGACTGACTTTGAATCAACTTTGATTAATTGTAAGTTAGATTAATGTAATCATGATTTGGATGAATTACCATTATTCATTTGTACTAGAATTAGGATTATGGTTAAAGAAAAACTGTAAATTTCCTATGTGACAAAACATAATGGTTAAATTCAGGTCTAAACAAAATAAATAATGTCAGAGACATCCTAAATTTATGAAGTGACATTTTTTAAGACCTAATTCTTAAAACTTTATCTACATTCGTCTAATGAAATTAAAAACATTTAAAAGGAAATTAGATAATAAAGATAATTCCGTAGTAATATGTCGTGAGCAACATTTCTTAAATAGCGTCTTCTCTTAAGCCTAGTCCACACTAGTAGACATGTTGCGCGATTTTGGTGTATGAGACGTGTCTCAGGTTGTCTACGTAGACATGTCTATATACCAATCCCCGTCTACGGGCGTGTCTCGAGACCAAAAATCGCAGGTCTAAAGTCTCCCAATCAGAATGGGAGACCGCATGCAACGTTGTTGCAACATGTTGCGCAACATTTTGACAGTGTGGACGTCACTCGGCAGTCTAGAGGCGTGACACGTCCCAGTCAGTCTGTCTCCAGCTACCGAATGGTGCGATTCGGCTGTTTACAGTTATTTTCTAAAGTTTAACAGTTCTTTTGAAAACATGTGGTCTAACGAGAAGGTTTTAAAACTAATTGAAGATTATTACCATGCATCTTATTGTTTGTGGGATGTTACGAGTTTCGACTACAAAAACCAGGTAAAAAGAAAAGTTGCCCTGGAATCTCTGGCTGCAAACCACAATGTGACAGTGGCGGAGATAAAAAAAAAGAAAATCCATAATTTAAAACTTCGTTCAACCGGGAGCGTAGAAAAAATACTCCGACGAGTGGGACCTCTCCCAAAAGGTCCACATGGTTTGCTTACGAGTATATGAAATTCCTGCAACCAGTGAACGAGTCAAAGGGCAGCCGGAACACAGACTTGGATATACACAGACTGGAAACAATGTAGAGGAAGTAAGTAAAAATGACTCTATTAAATTCTTTATTAAAGTACATTAATTCCTTATTAAATTAGGTACTTACGTTTTAACTGCATGCCAGCGATTAATCGCCAAATTTTTCTCAGCTATTTCGATTTTATTTTTGGTTAAGCTCAATTTTTACAAATTTTTGTTTTATATATTTTATAAAAATTATTTAATAATCCTAATAAAAAATTTGGTTCATGTTAATAAATCCTTACGTTTTTCTTTAACTCATAAAATTTTAGGTTAAATTTTTACAACAGTTTAAATTTTTAAAATGTATGGTAAAAAAATTACTTACAATAATGGTAATATATTTAATGAAAGTTGAAGTTTTATAATGTCAACATTACATTCCTTTTTATAATAAATATATATATATATATATATATATATATATATATATATATATATTATTATATATATATATATATATATATATATATATATAAGTTATTATATATATATATATATAGTATAAAGAAAGAAATATTTCCTATGTATATATATATATAGATCTTAATCGAAAATAAGATTTAGTGATTTAATTTTAAAATTAATTTATTTTTGTTTCTAAAAATAAAATTTCTGATTTATAAATATTTCTTACGGTCTCGTATTCTTAGTTCTTCAAGTATTGACACATCTTCATGCATTTTATTTACATTTCTTTAGCTTTATTTACAGTATATTATACTGGTTGTTGTTGCTATATATATATGGTTACATCTATGATTTTTAATTACTCTTATATTTTTAATTGCATCACATATTTTATTTACATCTTATCTATATATATATATATATATGTTATATATATATATATATACAGCATATATAGTATATAGGATGGTCAGATTTTAATGTCACGTATGTATAGATATATCCAGCAGTTCCTTAGTAAAAGAACAAAATGAAAATTCCTAAGGATGGGATTTAACTTTTTTTTTTATAAGTTTTCCAAAAATAATTTAAAAACTGTAAAGATAATACTGGTGGACTTGGGAGGTCAAATTGGAATTCTCATTGTTTTTAGGCCGGAGTCCCTTCGACACTTCTCTGGGGTAGAAAGACTTCTCTAAACCCCCGTCGGCTCGAGCCCCTAAAAACTAAAATTTTCCAAAAAAAAAAAAAATTATTTCACCAAATTTAGGGGGCTCGAGCCGACGGGGGACAGAGGGGGACGTTTCCACCCCCGGAGGGGATGGCCGGAGGAACCCCCCATGACACCCAAAGACCAAAGAGCGGGGGTTCCTGAGACCATCCCTGGAGGGGGGATTAGTCCCCCTGTCGTCCACCGAGGCTGAGAGACCCCCGACTCCTGCCATCTTTGCGGTTTACCCTTTAGTTTTATTTAGTTAAAAAAAAAAAAAAAAATTTTAATAAAAAAAAAAAAAAAAAAAAAAGTTAAACGCAGGCTCCGAATGTTCGGCTGATTCCAAATATATAATTTGTTTTTACTGTAGGACCTGCCGTTCTCTAGCTACATACTGTGAGCATTAAAAAAATCTGACCATCTATATATATATATATATATAGCAAAGAAGAATAGTATGATGTATATATATATATATATATATATATATGGCAGTATATATAGTAGTGCAAAGAAGAGTGTTATATATATATATATATATATATATATAATATAATAAAATAAAAAAAAAATAAAATGAATTTGAAAATTAATCAATTTGAAGCTGAAAAAATATAAAAAGTAAGTTCTTTTTATAGCAAATCAAATTTTTAATTTTTCTTTACCTAAAATAAAAAATTATTACCAACCTTTCCAATACTAAATTATTTTGAGAACCACAGTTTATTTAAGGTCCTATATATATATATATATATATATATATATATATATATATTTATTATTATTAATATATATATATATATATATATATATATATATATATATAAAGTTGTTATTTTTAGCAAGTGATCGCTAGATTAAGTAGGTATATTTATAAGTGCCTTTTTAATATATATATATATTATAGTATATATATATATATGTTATATATATATATATATATATATATATATATATATATATAGTATATATATATATATATATATATATATATATATATATATATATATATATATATATATATATATTTGTGTATATATGTTATAAGTTCTTTATAATATTTTTTAATATTTTTCCAAATAGATTTTTCCTTCATTTCTTTTACGCCACGAATACTCGCAATTATATGAATTAATCAATCTCTTTCTGTTCATTCCTTTTTGTTTTTTAGCTTTATATTTAAAAACAATCCACGTACTCATATTTTTGATAAGCATGTTTCATGTATTTCCACCGTCATGTTTTGTCCACCAATGCATATTATATTAATTTGAAGCGCATTAGTACAATTGAAAAATAAATTAAATTTTTTTATTTTTTTGTAAATTAAACTTAATTTTAATGCAATATAACCTAATCTACCCCATAATCTAACCTATGTAATCTTAACTAACGTAATTTAACTTAACCTAACCTAACAGCCTAACCTAACTTAACCTAACCTAAACTAAACTAACCTAACCTAACCTAACCTAACCTAACCTTAACCTAACCATAACGTCACATAACCTAACCTAAGGTAATCATATTTCAAATTAAAAATAATGATTTATTTTACCTCCCACAAGTAGTTATTGAATTTAACACAAACTGGTTGAAAAATATTTAATTCCTCTTTGTTTTCTAATGTGATGTTATTAAAATACTTTAAAGAAACATAAATAACAATAATTAAAATATTGAAGAAATCTTGAACATTTTTTTACCACCAACAGTTAATAAAATTATTTAAAAAAAATAAATAAATAAATAAAAAAAAAATTAAAAAGTAAAGAATTAAAATTTATCGAGCTTCACCAAATAGTGTAAATATTGAATAACTTTTCTCTTTCATAGGATAAATTTTTACTTTTTCATTATTAACAAAACTTCACCAAAGAACGTAAGGAAAAATTAACATGACCCAAAAATTTCAATATTAAAGTTTAATATTAATTTATTTACTGTCTTTTATTTCTTTTTTTATAATAATATTAATAATAATACACACACACACACACACACACAGACTATCACGCACACACACGCACACACACACAAATATTTTTAAATGAAATCAAAACATTCTAAACTTCTTGAAGATTTTTACTTTTAGAAATTTAGGTTCATCGTGTATATATATAAGAGAAAAGAGTTATATATATATATATATATATATATATATATATATATATATATATATATATATATATATATATATATGTATATATATTATTATATATATATATATATATATATATATATATATATATATATATAATGTTAAAGTCAAAGTATATAAATGTAAATAAAGTAAAATATTTTTAATATTTTGGGATTTTTTGGCCGATTAATCGATTAATTGCTGGCATGCCGCATGCGGTTAATACGTAATTACCTTAAATTAATTACATTAGCCTTTACTTCTAAATTCTTTACGCTTAACTATGCTAGATGGCCTTCTTATATCTCAACTAGATCGCACAGTGAGTTAAGTAAATTTATAATGAATTGGGGCCAAATCAGGTCGAAGAGTAGTTGGGACGGTTTCTTTTTAAATTGTGTATATTGTTTCATTATTATCCCTCCAACCATCAGAAGCAAATCTTCAAAATCAGTAGGCGTCAGCTGGGTGAAATTCCGAAAACACATGGCGTCTTCCAGTCTTAATTTATTTAATAATGCATTACCGAACCTAGGTCCTTCTGCGAGCACTTCGCGCGTCCACCAACGTTTACGTTTTCGCGTTCTTTACCTGTAATTAGCACTAAGCAGGAACTCATTTCACATAAAACAATGTCCTCCATGGTGGACTGCGAAGATGAGACTGAGAAATTCACATCGTAGTGTGGACGCTAGACGTGACAAAGAACGGTGTCTCTAGACAGTCTATAGACCGTGTCTCGAGACCGTTTCTAGACGGTCTATAGACAAATCGCGCAATATGTCTACTAGTGTGGACTAGGCTTTAGACCTTCGACAAACATTTTCTTTTCGCTCACTTTATATATACAGGGTGATTCAAAATTACGGTAAAAATTTTTGGTAACTGATAAGAAATGCAAAAATAAAGGTAAAAGTTCCTATAAAGGTATGACGTAATGTGCTTAGTTTTCCGTCTGGCTGTCTGTATGTGTTTTTTACTAAATATCTTGTATCTACGAAACCAAGTAGGTTACAAACTCTAAATTTAAAAATGGCGGACGTTAAAAGTATTTGAGGAACGAATAAATCATTCGGAATAGAAGGTGTAAATAAACATATTATTATTGTATGATAGGTTTAATTTTGTACAATATAAACATACTGTTTCTAAAGCCCCTACAAATGATATCAAAAGACTAAAGATGATGTTGAAAATGACCTCCGTTGTTCCCAATGCACGCGTCCAGACGTCTTCTCATCGATTGTCGGACCCGTTCAAGTATTCCAGGAGTCTGTTTGATCGTTTCAATTCCGTTCATAATCCTTAATCGTAGGTCTTCAAAGGTGTCGATTGTTGAAGAATATACTAAGGTCTTTAAATGTCCCCAAAGGTAATAATCCAAAGGATTTAGGTCTGGTGACCTTGCTGGCCACGGAACTGGGCCACCACGACCTATCCATTGACTGGGAAAGGTCTCATTCAGGTGTTTACGAACTGCAGCACTAAAGTGTGCAAGAGCCCCATCATGCATAAACCACATGCTTTGGAGCAACTGAAGAGGTACATCATTAAACAAGGTACGGAGCTCATGTTTCAAAAAGTTTAAGTAGATTATGCCATTAAGCCTGGGAAGCTTGAACATAAGTACATGATCATGTAAAATTCCTGCCCAAATAAAATAAAACCTGGATGTTGTGAACGACTCTGTTTAATGGCATGAGGATTCTCTTCGCCTGCCCAAATGTGTTCGTTATGAACGTTAACGATAGCTGTTCTTATAAAGTGAGCCTCGTCCGTTAAAAAGTTTAAAGTTTGGGTCAATACATTTTTTGTTCAAAACCATTGACAACATCACGAGGAGCATAGTCACGCGGCAATAGAGTATGCACCTGATGCAGTATGCACCTGATGGACGTTGTACGGGTGTAACTGTTGCTCGTAATAACCTCCAAATGCTAGATTGTTTCGAATAAAACTGTAGTGACAATTCTCGCGTGCTCTTTTCAGGATGCTCAGAAATTTCATTAAGAACTAATTCTTTTTTAAATCAACAGTCCTAGTAGATCGTGGGGTCTGCCTGCCTTAGTGTGCTCTTTTGACTGCAAATATTCCAGACAGGCGTTGATGAATAGTGACAAAAAACCTTGCACTCGGACAAATTCGGTTGGAATATTTCTCTTGGTACAAACGTCTTGCTGGAGAACTATTCCAGCGTGCCATCCCATACATTAGATGTAGCTAGTTCAGAGTATGAATGAATACACGTGGTAATATGCCCATATTCAATAAACGAAAGAAAAACGTAAGAGACACACACAGTCACTGAGTTACATTGTAATGCGTAATACAAACAGACTGCATTTATTATATACAGTAGTTGGTTGTTTTGGTCACCATATGCTGAAATGTTTAATGGAAGGAGTAGCTGTTTGTGGAAGAGTTGTTATTATTTAAATGAGATGTTTCCAGTTACTAAAATTTACACTCTCCATTATTAAATGTCATAATTTATTAAATGTTATACCATTTGATTCTGCGTACAACAACAATAGGTGTTTTTTGCTAACATTTTAACCTAAGTCATCCGCCTTCATGGAATGTCGCCTCAAAATACTTTTTAACGGCCGCCATTTTTAAATTTATAGTAAATTTGATTCCTTCTTTTTTTTGTCATGTCATTAGCACTACACACATCAGTACTCATCCCAAATATAGGGTTTACCAACTTGGTGTTTCGTAGACAAAAATATTTAGTGAAAAACACATACACACAGCCAGACGGAAAAACTAAGAACATTACGTCATACCTTTTATAGGAACTTTACCTTTATTTTTGCATTTCTTATCAGTTACCAAAAATTTTTACCATAATTTGGAATCACCCTATATATATATATATAGATATATATATATATATATATATATATATATATATATATATATATATATATATATATATATATATATATATATATATATTATATTAGAATGGATTTAAGGAATGTTTGTAAGATATTTTTAAATTTTAAGATATTATAATAATTATCTAGTAAGTAGGTTTTAACACATTAGCTTTTAGCCAAATGAGGCCCTCTTTTAGATGTTTTAGATAAATAACTAAATTTATAAATTTAAAAATCAAATAATTATTATGAAAGTTTTGGGATTAATTTCTTAAAAAATGGTGTGGAGTTTAAAATGGGATCAATTAAGAAATCGTTTTTTTTTTGTATATTAAAATTTTTTGTGTTGTTTATACAGAAAAATTCAGTAAGTTTTCTAAGGTGTAGGTGTTCTATGTTAATGATGGGTATCATGTGGTAATGTCCATTAGATTGATTATGGATGTTCGATGGGTGTTGGCACACCTTTTTGGCTTCCAACTATCAATTGCTTTCTGAAAGTTTTGTTCAGAAGTCATGTTTCTCCTTTTGTTTTACCTTTGAGCCTATCGATCTCAAAGATACATTAAAGTAGAGAGATTATTATGATGTCTGTGAGGTTTGAGAATGTACTTTAAAGGGAGGGTATTAGAAGAGGTGACTTTAATGGTGTTAGGTAAGATTTTTTTAACAGAGTTATGAATTTGTGTAGGTAAATGGCGATAAGATTTAAAAGTGTTTTTTTAGTGGTAATGTTGTTGTAATATGTATTTTTTGCTTTTTGCAAAGCTTTGTTAATGATATGTGAAGGATAGGAAAGATTTTTGAAGATGGTATAAATGAGATCAATTTCTGTGTTAAGAAGAGTAGGTGAACAGATTTTGTAGGCTCTAAGAAAGAGGGAAGATGGAGTGTCAGTTTTAATGTGAAGGGTGTGGGAGGAATACCAATGTATGTAGTTATGGTTAGAGGTAGGTTTCCTGTATATGGTGAATTGAAGGTTGCTGTTTGGGGAACATATGACGAGTATCTAAAAAGGGAAGAGTGTTATTGATAGGGGTTTCAAAAGTAAATTTGATGTTAGGGTGTATGCTGTTTATAAGAGTAAGAATGTCAAGAGCGTTAGTATTATTGGGGGGATGGCGGTGAAAACGTCATCTACGTATCTAAGCCAAAGAAAGTGAGAGAGGAGAGGGTTGGTAAGGATATGATATAGTTCCATGAGCTCCATAAAAATGTTAGCAAGAATGGGAGAAATAGGGGAGCCCATCCTTAGTCCAGAGTTTTGTTTATAGAAAGTATTGTTGAAATGAAAGAAGTTGTGTTCAAGGGAGAGAAAAATAAGTTGCTTAATAAGGGAGAAGGGGTGAGAGAGAGTAATATTGGTATCAGTAATGAAGCGTTCGAGTAAGGAAATGGTGAAAGGGGCAGGGACAGAAGTAAAGAGTGAAGTTACATCAAAACTAAGAAGTTTGTGGGTATTAGTGTTGATGTTTTTTTATTTTGTAGATGAAGTCTTCCGTGTTGATAATATGTGAATTAGAGATGCGGCCAAGTAGAGGTTTTAGAGAGTTTGCAATCCATTTGGAAAGTTTATATGTAGTAGAATCTATGTTAGAGATGATAGGTCTAAGAGGTGTATTCTGTTTGTGGGTTTTTGGAATGCCATAGAATTTTGAAATTTTGGGGAGAGTAGATTTTAGTTCGTTGTGTAAAGAGGGGTGGTCGGAGAGGATGTTTTTAAGTTTATGGTTGAAGATGTTTTGGGAGTTTTTTAGAGTTTTTTTTTATAAGAGTGGAGTATGTGTTAGTGTCTTCAAGGAGTGAATTACATTTAGTGATATAGTCAATGTTGTTAAGAATTACTATGTTGTTTCCTTTGTTAGATCTGGTAATGGTTATGTAGCTGTTATTTAGGAGAGAGGAAAGTGCAGTATGAAATTTTTGAGGGCATTTGTTAAGGGTAGAAGAGTTTAAAATATTTGAAGTGAGCAGTCCTTTGAGGAAGTCAAAGTTTAGGGCTAAATTCACATTATTTTCCTTCCAGATATCAAAATCATTGAGGAATCTTTTAATAGGGTCAGCCTGATTTAAAGAAAATGAGAGGCCATAGCCTAGAAGGATTTTTTGATCTAAAGATAGGCTGTAATCTATTTCATTGATAATTTTGTCCTGGTTAGAGTTTTTTTCCCATTTGCTGTTGTAAAAAATATTAAATTTATTATCCATGTGAAATTTCTTCTTTGAGACAAAGTTATCCTTTTTGATATGAGCAAAATTCAAAAGTTCAGAGAAAACATCTAGTGAATTTGGATAGTAACTATACCAAGCATACTGAAATTCTTTAAATAATTTAAAAGTTTTACTAAAAGTAGTTTTAATTTCCAGTTTTATATGCTGAATTTTGTTAATTAGAAGATGTCTGAAGATATCAGGGAATGGATCAAAGTCATTAAAATCAACACTATTAGGTATTAAGGTTTTAGGAATGATGAGGTTCTTCAAGCAGCATTTTATGATATTAAAGTTGGACTTTGTTAATATTACCCGAAATCATGGAGTCGCTATACTTTCTAATATTTGGGTCCATTTCTTGAAGGATGTTATCAGGCATGTTTTAATAAATTATGGAAAAGCTTAAGACGCTTTATAATATTTATAGATATAAATGCCCTTAAGATATTAGAATGGACTTAAGGAATGGTTGTAAGATCCTTTGAAATTTTTAAGATATAATAATTTATTTAGTAAGTAAGTTTACACATATTTTGGTAGGTATTAAGTGTCGTGGGGGTTCCTTCCGCCTCTACGAAAAGTGGAACACCTCCTCTGTCCCCCGT
>JABUQX010144909.1:10000-13243 GCA_015478945.1 Trachelipus rathkii | reverse complement strand
CATAAGAACATTTTCTTCAATATTTGGTCACATCTTGTCCAATCTTAAGAATAAACTTGGGGTTGAAAATGTCAGTTAGCTTGTGAAAGAAATGTTTCTTAACTAAAATCAAAATAACTAAATAATAAATCTGAAGATTACTTTATAATCTCTAAACCTAAAAAAAACAAAACTAAAAACCTTAAAGAAAAAAATTCTAAATCTAAATTAAATTTATTTTAACCAAATTCTATATCTAAAAGACTACTCAATATAATTTAATTTAGTGTAAAATAATGTTATGCAACTTAATTTATTTTAACTTTTGAATTCTGTTTAGTAATTAATTAAAATTAAAAATAAATTAAAAATTAAAATTAAAATTAAAAATAAATATAATATTTAATATTACCAGTACATGATTTAGCATTTACGATAAGATTTTAACTTAAAGCAAAATTAAAAATAACTTATGAAATGGCATTTTAACATGAGTATTATTAGTTTTAGGAATGTTTCTTTTTGCGTTTTTTATGTGCGTTTTTTTTTTCTTAAAGTGGATTTATTTGGGGACAATTCGATTTTCCCCATACGTGCCCTGCAAAAAATGCCCCAATTAGCAAAGCAAAACGGTTTATTGTTATTTTTTTTTTTTTTTTTTAAAAAAAAAAAAAAAAAAAAAAAAATCACACCCTAAAAAAACCGTTTTTTTCAAAACTTTATTTCTGGTTGAAGTTTGATGGGACAGGCACCATAGGAAAGAAAGAAAGAACATGCCCTATCATTTCCAATTTTATCATTTCCTTTTTTTTTTTTTTTTTTTGAATCATTCACCAAAATATAGGTCTGTGCCAACCCTTCTAAATCTGCTATAAAAATGAAAATAAATTGAGTAAAAATTAGTGAAAATAATGAAAAATATATAGAATAAAACTCGCAGAAAAAACAATTCACAAAAGCCAATAAACTTTTTTTTGTAATAAAAAAAAAAAAAAATTGTAACTATAGGCCCGATATGAAAGTCACAAGAAAATGACAAAAATGTCACAACAAACTTTTCAAAGCCAAAAAAACATCACTTATAAGAAAGTATGTTTAGAGTAACTTCACTAATTTATATATCTGATAAGAAAATAATTGGTAAAATATTTTTTGTGACATTTTTGTCTCTTTTACGTTGTGACAGATTTTGCAGTGTGACAATCCTGCTTCGTTGAGAAGTCTTATCGATTCACTGGGCCGGACTAAAGAAATAACGATTGCACGATTGGTGTAATGTTTATTTGAAGTTTTAAGTTTATTTTTCGAGGAATAGAAGAGCCCCTGTGTTGCAGATATCCATCCGTCCATTAAAAAAATAATAATAATAATAATTTTTTTTTTTTTTATAATAATAATAATAATAATAATAATAATAATAATAATAATAAAAATAATAATAATAATAATAATTATAATAATAATAATAATAATAATAATAATAATAATAATAATAATAATAATAATAATAATAATAATAATAATAATAATAATAATAATAATAATAATAATAATCAGAAAATAATAATAATAATAATAATAATAATAATAATAATAATGATAATAATACACAATAGTACAAAAATAATAATAATAATACACACACACACAATAATAATAATAATAATAATAATAATAATAATAATAATAATAATAATAATAATAAAATAGAAATGAACCTGAAAAAAGTTGTAGGGTCTTCAAATTTCATATTTGTTCTTAGAGGTTGATAACACCAACCCCAAACAATTTTTATGAAACTTTATATATTTAAAATGAGCTGGTTAAGAAAGGAAAACGTAAAAACAACCTCGAGATATGACTATGAAAAAAATTATATAATCTCTCAAATTGATATTTATAATTTAAAATTATTTGAAACTTTAATTATAAGTATTAAAGAATCTCTCTCTCTCTCTCTCTCCTCAACGAAACTTTCCAAAAATAACGACCACTTAATTAAAACTTATTTCCAGATGCTTCATTTTTATTACTTGTTATATAGGCTTATGGTATTGAAGAAATATTTTATTATTTTCCCAACACTCACGGGTCAGGGATTACTTGCGCGGATTCCTCCTAAACAACTGTTTGTAAGATATGCATTTGAATATCCATATTCGTTTTTTTTTCTATTTTATATGAAATATAGAACGACATTCTGCGACTCCATCCATAACTTTTTCAGTGTCAATTCTCGGAATATTTTTGCGTTTTTCTTTCTTTGCAGCTTATTACATGAAAGTCTCATGAAAATTAGTTAGAATCGGTATAATATATATATATATATATATATATATATATATATATATATATATATATATATATATATATATATATATATATATATATATATATATATATATATATATATATATATATATATATATATATATATATATATATATATATATATATATAAATATATATATATATATATATATATATATATATATATATATATATATATATATATATATATATATATATATATATATATATAATACATACATTATAAAGTATATATATTTATATATATATATATATATATAGAGCATTTTTATTGCATCGTAATATAATTACATATATATAAATATATCCATATTTGGTATCACCAACCGCTAATTCAGTTCTTCTGCCTTCATAAATATAATAGTGTACTTTATCTCAAACCAACTAGTAAGAAGAGAATACAGCCATAGTATCTCCAAGAATTTTCTTCACATGAACATTACTTGATTCTTCAAGACAACTGTTCGTTTGATCCATGCAGCCTTCCTGGATAACCAACTGAACGTGAATTCAAAAGATTTTTTCTTGAAAGAGAGAGAGAGAGGTAGAGAGAGAGAGAGAGAGAGAGAGAGAGGTAGGTAGAGGAGGTAGAGAGATTGCCTCACGTGCTGTTTTCTCAAATACAACTGCTTTATATATATCCAGATATTAGAGAGAGTTATATTTCCAAACAAAACTATAATCATCTTCACTAGATAGATATATATATATATATATGGCAGAGGTAAATAGTATATAGATATATATATATATATATATATATGTGTGTAATTCACTATGAACATCTTCATTATGTGTATGATCTATTTCCCACAACATATAGAGAAAAACTGTCAGCACAAAAACACTTCAGGCCCATGATGAACGCCACACATCTATTTTTTAATACAAAGAGAGACCATATGAATAAATAAAAGTGGAAGTTTTTGCTTT
>JABUQX010144907.1:7500-12738 GCA_015478945.1 Trachelipus rathkii | reverse complement strand
TATATATATATATATATATATATATATATATATATATCCCTCCTAACCCCAGATTGGGGGCGAGGTGCGTAGAATACACCGAAACAGAATAGTAGCAGAACATGACATGAAGCATGTCGAAAAGAAAAATACTACTTTAACCGTCCCCTTTATACCCCCAGTGAGAAATCATCGCAATCAGAAAAATCCACCTTGGAACTTTACAAGACGGCGATGAGCCCACACTGTGGTATCTCATCAATGTGGGGTTTATCATCCCTTGGACCAGGCAGCCCACAACCATACCCCCTCACAAAACCCAGCCATTCACTCCTATTATGCACCTTTCTTTTCGCCTCTGCCACACTCGCATTCCTTTCCATCACACATTAATTTACTGACTCCACTCACATTTTCGATTCCCAGCGCACTCACCACTGTACATCCTCTTAACCAACCGACTATCATCCATCCTTTCCATATGTCCAAACCATCTTACTAAATTTATGTCATTCTTCACAACACACAACTCCCTAACATGTTCATTCCTCATTTTATCAGTTTCGTCTCACACCTAACACACACCCTCTAGATTGTTTTTTTGAGCAGATTGCACCTTAGATCTAAACCTCTTATTCCACAATATAGTTTCCCTATTATACATTAGCACCGGTAACAACATACCCTCATGTAAAACCCTAGTGCAATCAAGACTTAGTCCTTTTGCATTCACCAAGGATCTAATTGCACCAGCCGCCTTCCTACCATTCACAACTTTCTTACTACATTCTGCCTCATCCGTTCTCTTTTCATCTAACATATAACCTAAATATTTAAATTCAGATACTTGTTCTCACCATCCAACATAACTTCACACAGTGGATTCACCTTACTCTTATCTGCACTTACTTTCAAAAACCTAATTTAACACAAATGCTAAAACCCTTTTTATTCAATATTCTCAAACTCTTCTAATTTGTCACACAATACCAAATCATCCGAGTTCAATAGGCAGGGCACCCTCCACTGTCTTCCATTCTCCAACAGTCTAAATAATAATAATAATAATAATAATAATAATAATAATAATAATAATAATAATAGGGGTCATACTCACTTTTAGGGGTCAAAAAATAGGAAAATAGGACACTTTTAAGGAAAATGTAGGAAAATTTTTAAAAAGTTGGTCAAAAGACAAAATTTAATGCTAAATTATTAATTACTTTTATTTTTTGGTATATAGCTACTATTTTTCCTACATATATGTTAAAATATCCAACTTTCAGTGGTACTGGATGATTTTTTTTATCCCCAACCAAATGTGCCGGATGAGGTTTCAGTTGAAATGTTTTCAGCCTCCAGTTCAAATATGAAACTTATTTTTGTTTCCAATTTAATACCAATAGAAATGAAAATTATATTACCAAAATTTAAGCTTGGATGAGTTTTTTATATTATTCATCAAAATTAAACTCATCACAAAAATAATTAAAACTTTACATGTATTTGCAATCTTTAAAATTCAATCTTTCTCTCATAGCTACATTAATTGAAGAAAGCTAATTGTAGACAAGCTAACAAAATCATCTGGAACAATAGATAAGGCATGGTTTATTTCCATTATTTTCTTAAAAATAACGTTTACATTAACAAACTTGAAAAAAATGAAAAAATAACTATTTGAAAAATTAATATAGTGATAGAATTAACTGCATAAAAAATGAAAACAAAAATATGATGAACAAATTCTCTAATGATTACAAGAATTCTTATTATTTTTGCTTGATTTGCACAGTAGTAGTCAAGCACGGTTCTTTTATTTTTCTCAATCTTCTTTTGCTCATTTCTTATTTCATGCAGAGCAGTGGTACTCTCATCAACTTTTTTGCAAGCTGCTTCAAGACTGCCCAATCTGTAGTCCTTTCATGTCATTAATCTTTAATGCATTCTAAATCCTTACATTGGCTTCTTTAAACAAGGAATTTTAGTTATTGATGTTTGTTGTAGCTTTAGCTTCTTTTTCCTGAAGGGATTTTTCTTTGAAAAAAGCTACTTTCGTCTCTCGTGATTTTCTTTCAAAATCTTTCTTTTTCATTTCAAACAGCTCTTGCTCTTTCTTTTGTCTTCCTCTTTTTGTTTTTTTTTAATTGGGCCTCTATCCGTTTCTCTTCCTCCAATCTTTCTAAATAAGATTTATGAACATTAATTCCCTTCTTAATGAAGTCCTTTGATATGGGCACCTTATGGACTTTATAACCAAATTGCTTTAAGCCATCTTTGATGGGCTGTAATGCACTAACTGATGCCTGAGAAAGGTTGGTTCTGGAATCTGACAAAAGCATTTCCATGCAGAATGATGAGGAGAGCCTTAACCAGACTCATCAACTGAGGATACTTACATTGATTGAAAGTTTTTCAGAGAGAAAATCTTCCTCCAATACTAATCAACCTCGATTTGAATTTTTTTCCTTGAACTTCAATAAACAATGGTGAAAAAAGGAAAAAAAAAAAGTAGGAAAAGTAAAACATTTTCTTCAAAAGTAGCACATTTCCTACTGTAGTAGGAAAAGTAGAAAATAGGGCAGAATATGAACCCTATAATAATAATAATAATAATAATAATAATAATAATAATAATAATAATAATACCTTATCAACAGTCCATTTGGTATCTTCTGATAAAACACCTACACGAGTCAAATGAATTTCCTGGATATGTTCAAGAGATTCTATTTCTATATATATATATATATATATATATATATATATATATATATATATATATATATATATATATATATATATATATATATATATATATATATATATAAAATAATGCAGGCCACAACATACCCTTCTTGCAAAACCCTAGCGCACCCAAGACTTAGTCCTTTTACATCCGCCAAGGATTTAATTGCACCTACCACCTTCCTACCATTCACAACTTTCTTGTTACACTCTGCATCACCAATATCCTATTCACCCAACATATATTCTAAATATTTAAACTCAGATACTTGTTACAATTGCTCACCAATTAACATGACATCACACCTCGGACTCGCCCCACTCACTACCATCCTCTCAAACTTTTCAGATCACCGCACAAAACCAAATCATTGTGTACAATAAGCATTCTCTCTCTCTCTCTCTCTCTCTCTCTCTCTCTCTCTCTCTCTCTCTCTCTCTCTCTCCTCTCACCCTCTCTCTCTCTCTCTCTCTCTCTCTCTCTCTCTCTCTCTCTCTCTCTCTCTCTCTCTCTCTCTCTCTCTCTCTCTCTCTCTCTCTCTCTCTCTCTCTCTCTCTCTCTCTCTCTCTCTCTCTCTCTCTCTCTCTCTCTCTCTCTCTCTCTCTCTCTCTCTCTGTATTCTTTCTCTCTCTCTCTCTCTTCTCTCTCTCTCTCTCTTCTCTTCTTCTCTCAAAAAAAAAAAAAAATCTCTCTCTTCTCTTTATATATATATATATATATATATATATATATATATATATATATATATATATATATATATATATATATATATATATATATATATATTATATATATATATAATTTAAAATATAAAGAATATTAAATTAATAGATTTTGAAATTCATTAAAACTGTAATGAAACAAAATTAACCTAATCTGCTTTTATGCATCATTTTTGACTCTTTAGACACCTAATATCAATAAGAATTATACTTTACAACTAATGGCCTACTAATATTAATTAGATATAGTTAAATCTGTGGTCACAGAACTTTCATAGGAATTACTCTAATATGTAGCTATTTGTACAACAATATTACCACTAGATTTAAAAGTGAGGGAAAACCGACTAATTGTTCTTAAAATTATAGCATATGGTATTATTGTGTGGCTCAACGGTAGCATGACAGTCACGGGCCATACTGCCAGGTTTTGATCTTTCTAGCAACTACCCACTTAGCACTTAGAGTAGTATTATGCCGATGAGTTTTTTTTTTTTAAATATATTTTTAAATTTCACAAAATATGTAAAGTGAAAAGAACACTCAAATTCAAAATAGTTCATTGTTTCATTTGAAATTCAATAAAAGTCAATAACACCAACTTAAACTACCCAATAAGTCATATTTTGCTACATTTTGACATCTTTCCAAGCAGAAAGAAAGAGAAGAGAAGAAAAAGCTGCCACTAAAAAAAAGATTTCTTTTTATACTATCAATGATCTAGTTATAGGGCATCTTACCAACTTAGGTGATATCTCTGATTAATTTCTAGAGCATGATTTACATACTGCTAGTTGGGTAGTGTGAATCCCATTAACTGTGAAATTGCTAGTGTGCCAGAAGAACCTGGAGCACTGACAGAGACATCTTTTGAACTTCTCTCAAACATATTGAATTTCAGAACAAGGCAGATATGTAAATTTTTTGGATATCAAGAGCTATAAAGTATTTCAAAAATGCACATGAGGAAGTGAAAAAATGGTACTGCCATGCAAAAAAGAAATTTTGATTTTTAAACTTAAAAACAAAGACAACATCCAAATTCCCTTTAAATGTTGTAATAAAAATGAAACCTCATTTCTTCAAATCCTGAAGTTAAAAAGTTTTTAATGAAATTCTTTTGTTTGTATAAAAGTAGTTTTGGTAAATTTTTGTAGGTAAAGATTTTATGGTTTCATAACCTATAGTTTTTGGAGGGGAAAAAATTTCTTTTTCAATTCTAATTTACATTGAGACTAGTCATACAGGCTGAAATGTAGGCCTATACATTTACATACAGTTAAAATAAATAAATAAATAAATAAACTGTATGAAATGTGAAAATAAAAAAATAATTATCTTAAGAACACAATATAGGCCTAGTCTTTGAAAATATCTTTTACCTCAGGTTTTATAAAAAAGTTTCATTTATGATATAAAATCAAACTTTGGATACCTATATTAGTGCTTTGTTTTTAAGTTTTTAAGCATGGAAAATTCTTGTTAGCAAAGGTAGATTTTAAAATGGCAGCAGCATTTTTTTAACTTCCTCATATGCAATTATGAAAGACTTTGCAGCCCTTGATATCCAAAAAATAAGCATCTGCCTCATTCTGAAATTCAATGCACTGGAGAAAGGCTCAAGATGTACATCTGTTAGTGGTCCAAGCTCGTATCGACGATACAATTTGTGGAATTCACACTACTCAGCTGACCACTATGTCAGCTATGTGAATCAAGAAACTAGCTCCTATAAAGTAATCAGAGAACCACTTCCTGAGTATGTTAAGATGCCCTATAACTGAATCT
>JABUQX010144907.1:0-5000 GCA_015478945.1 Trachelipus rathkii | reverse complement strand
GTGCATGAGGGTATGTGTGTGTACGTGAGGTGTGTATGTAGGTGTGTGTGTGTGTGTGTGTGTGTGTGTGTGTGTGTGTGTGTGTGTGTGTGTGTGTGTGTGTGTGTGTGTGTGTGTGTGTGTGTGTGTGTGAGGAACATAAAAATATAGAGAGAGAAGAAGCCACATGAAGCTATCAAGATTTCCAATCAAACACAATCATCAAACACATGCTCATGAAACATTCATAACCAACACTGCACCTTAAGGCTTGTCAATATCCTACACAAAGCACAAGCTAATATAGCCAATATAATATATAAACTAACTACTACCAAAAGCAAACACTATATCTAAGTTAAATGCAAAACACAGGTATTTAATTAGAATATTGTTCATTCTAGCATGCAGTTTAACACTAATACTTTTAATAACTAACTAAAAACCCACCAATTTGGCTTAGTCATAATACACTATATAATACCCATATCATCCATATTACCTATCCAGTAATCTTCTCCAGCATTGTCTATGATTTTTCATAAATAATGGGCACAAACCTTTGCACAATACACTAATACTAGCCTACATTGCTATTATACAGCTTATTTACAACCTCCTTGCTCTTGTAAAGAACATTGCAATTTATTATACTTACAATCTTATTACTTCTATTCCTTGTTTCCATACACTATTTATTCACTTTCAGACTACTGTTTATAATCACATCCAAGTCTTTTTCTTGGTTCAAAGACTTAAACTATTCGGCATTCATAATATAGTTAAATCTTTTATGCAAGTAACACACACAAATAGGCTTACACTTTTTATCATTAAAATTTATTTGCCATTTATATGCCTCCCAAAGGTTATTCAAGATCAATTTAAATCTTTAAACATACATCATTATTCTTTACAGATGCAACAACTTTGGTATATCATCTGCAAACTTAGAATCCTGAAATTTAAGTCCCTGGTCTATGGAATATATATATATATATATATATATATATATATATATATATATATATATATATATATATATATATATATATATATATATATATATATATATATATATATATATATATATATATATATATATATATATATGAGTATATGTATATATATATATATATATATATATATATATATATATATATATATATATATATATATATAATATATATATATATATATATATATATATATATATATATATATATATATATATATATATATATATAATATATACATATATATAAGTGAGTGTGTGTGTATATGTAAAAATAATGGCCTATGCACTGAACCCTGTTAAGACAGCCTTTTTCACCATTTCCCATGATGACTGTCAACTATTCTTCAGCCACTCTTTAATCCATCCATGCATCACTCCACCTATAACACATTGTGATAATAGTTGCATCAGCCTTGTGTTGCAAATTATCAAAGGCTTTGCTGAAATCTAAATATATTACATCAACTGGATTTCCTTGGTCAATGCAGTCAGTAATGTATTACATAAATTCTAAATGGATTATTTGACACAATCTACACTTTCTATATAACCATGCTGGGAATCATACTTTTTTTTTTTAATCCTAATGTTTAACTGTATGACCTTTCAGTAACTTTTAACAACTTCAGACAGAGATGTTAAGCTAACTGGTCTATAATTTTCAAAATTCTCTTTGGTATCTTTCTAAAAAAAAATTATAAATATGCAAATCATATGTACTTTTCCAATCCCTTGGTTATCTTCAGAAATTTTACAGATCACTTATAAAGTAAATATAGTGCTTTTACAAGGCTACTCCTTTAGAATTCCACCATCTAGACCATCAGGACCTGTAGCTTTATCTAAGTCATTGTGGGCTAGTAAAGATTTAATTACATTCAATTTCAAATTCTGTAAACTTATTTATTACACAAGCCTACTAAAACTATTAATCTCTATAATATTATCCAATACCTTATCTGAGCTTGCTATATTAATTTAGTAAATAGGTTTATTCTTACTTTTAAATTTATAAAAGCTAAAAAACTTGTTGGTCTTTATTGATATTTCTGCCATCTCTTTGCCTTACTTATTGACTGATTAAGTTCATTTCTAAATTTTATAATTCTTTAACTCTTCCTCCCTATAATTTTAATAAATAAACTTTGTCTCTAACATAATTAACTATAATTCTAAATAAGGCTGAGCAATAGGAGTATTTTTTTGCTGCTCTATAATTTTAAAATATGACTCAGACTCCACAATTTTAAAATCACTTGGCTTTGTCTCTATATTCAGTTCAGGACATCTTTTTTTTTTTTTAATATAGTAAGAATTTTTCTGCTCTGGCTTCACCAAAAAAAAAAAATTTCTGACTCCAACTCTACCCAAAACCTTGCAGTTTAACAGCCCTGCTTCTAAAAAGTGGTAATGGTTTACTATATATACAGTACATTGGCCTGTGTTTTATTTTCTTCATGCTTGGGCAGAAAATTAACTCTTAATTTAAACTGTTTAATAACACAACGCATTAATTCTTTGTTTTTGTTTTTATATAAATTTTTAATATATATATATATATTTTTTTTATATATATATATATATATATATATATATATATATATATATATATATATATATATATATATATATATATATATATATATATACTGTTATATGCTGCTGCTATATATATATACTGTACTACCATAAACTCAGCAGAACAAATCAAACTATGCCTCCACCAGCATGGTTCCCAGCACTCAAATCAAACACAAGAGTATTTCAGTCAAAAGTTCAGTCAGTTGGAGTATAAAAAAGCCTATGAGGATTATTCACAACTTTGAGAGCTTGTAACTTTTTTTCTAAAGACGTCAGTCATTCTGTAGTAATTACAGTTTAACAGATTCTAAAAATTGATATTTTTTATAAAATCAATCGATGTTTGATATTCCTAAAAGCAACGTTGACAAATGTTTTAAAAATTAAATTTTACATTCAAAAAATCAGTAAGTTTATGATGAGTTTGGTTAGGTAGATACATTTACTGTGCATAATTAACAAAACTTTTCATAGCCTAAACTTCGTTAGTCATAAAAACAAAATGACAGCGGAAAGCATTTTTGTTTTAATGATTATATTTATATTTGGGAGAGGTTTCCACCGTTTTAATACTTTTTTAAATGGGAACGAATATATAAAAAGCTGATTATCGTAAAATATCCGATATTTGGTGAGAATCTGGTATACTCAATAATTACCATTTATTTTTTATACTTCATGACACAGTTATTTGGTCTATGCAGTGCCTTTCCCACCAATTGTCGGTTACTAACCTAATTTGTAAACACCATTTTTTTTATATATCAGTATCTCTAGCATATACATTAATCTTTTATATATATATATATATATATATATATATATATATATATATATATATATATATATATATATATATATATATATATATATATATATAACTATATTCTTCCTTATATATATATATATATATATATATATATATATATATATGGCCAGACTCCCGAAAGCAACATACATGTATCTAAAAATCTATAACAGCTACAGGAAAATAAATAACATTTTTGAATTCAGCAAGCAATTTCATCGATGAAACTTAAAAAAATATATATTTTATTCTAATATTTATTAATAACACCTTAAATATTAGTATCATCTTAGGTCTGGCACCGAGCGTACACTCTGATTAAGCTTCCATTTCTGTAGTAGGAGAGCAAGAGTTACCAAATATATTTTTTTTATTATACTCTGGAGAAAATGTAAATTTTTTTTAGGGGGTTCGAGGCGACGATGGGACAGGGGGATGAAGTCCTCGTTTGTCTCCCCAGGAGAGCTGAGACCCAGACTCTGTACAACTGTGGTTTACCCTAGGTATCATTTAGTTAAAAAAAAATTCACCTTTTGGCAACTCTGGCGTTCCTTCGTACTTCTTAAAAACGATAATTATCATACAGTTTTCCAACAATTTTAACAATTTAAAATTTTTCAAAAGCGTTTTTTTTTTAATTTCATCCATAAAAATGTCTCCTGATTACTAAAATGATATTTACTTTTATGTAGCTGTTCTAGTTTTTTAGTTACATGCATATTGCTTTCGGGATGCTGATATATATATATATATATATATATATATATATATATATATATATATATATATATATATATATATATAAATATTATATATATATGTATATATATATATATATATATATATATATATATATATATATATATATACAGCTTATTGGTATAGGCATGAATATTTTGTAAATTTTGGTAATTGTTACCCAGAGGGTTGTCACCCCCGATTTTTATGAAAATCACAGGATATACTCTAAAAAAAATAATAATGAAGAATAGTGAAAACGAAAATTGTCGCTCTCTTTAGGAAAAAAAAGTTACAGCCTCTCAAAGTTGTTAAAAATCCCATAGACTTTCAATATTGTTCAATCAGGTTAGGTCTCATTTCAGGCCCTCTAAGTCAGGTTATGATAAGTTTTGTTAGGTATACACAGAGAAAATCTATGTAGAATTAACAAATCTTGATTCTAAAATGTTGATTCAGATGTGATGAGCACGAGGCCCACTAATTTTTATTATAAGAAAGTCTATGGGAAAATTTTAAATTTTCAGAGGCTGTAACTTTTTTTCCTAAAGAGACTGCCGATTTTCGTTTTCACTATTCTTCATTATTATTATTTTTAGAGTATATCCTGTGATTTTCAAAAAAAAAAAAAATTTTTTTTAATAAATCCTATGGTTTTACAACTTTGAGAGGCTGTAACTTTTTTTCCTAAGGGGCAGCGATTTTCGTTTCACTATTCTTGTGTTTAATTTGCACTGATATGTTCTTGTGATTTTTCATAAAAATCAGGGGTGAAAACCCTCTGGAGTAACAATTACCAGGAATTTTCATCAATGGTGGTTGATGCTAATCTATAAGTTTTTAACATAACCTAATTTTGGTTTTTCTTTTAACTTT
>JABUQX010144906.1:15000-20000 GCA_015478945.1 Trachelipus rathkii | reverse complement strand
AATTTTCATCTCATTTGAAACTCATCTTATAGTACTTTATTTATGGTATGACTATAAATAAAGTACTATAAGATGAGTTTCAAATGAGATGAAATTCATTATTTTTAAAAGCACAACCTGTGAATCCATCCTTTTGAGTAACATCCATAACACTTTCTTTACTGTAAAAGTTTGAAAAGTTGAATTTCCTCTAAAAACTTCTGTTGAAGCTTTACAGGGGCTGTATTGCTTTCTGGTTGTGCCTCTCACACTATAATCAAAGTTGTAATTATATTTTGTGGAATAACCGCAATTATTTTAGACAAAGTTAAGTCTTCATAGTATTTTTTTCAACCTTCCTAGACAAGTCATTGAACATATTCAAAATAAAATCATATATATATTTAATAAAAAAAAAAAATTATTAAATCTGATTTTTAAAATTTTGCACTTGAATTAATATTTAAGCCCATACGTTTTCTCTTATTGTTAATGATATTAATTAAAAGCTTTAACTTCAAACAAGTCTCTTTCCTACAACAGAGATTTCCAACAGTTATACTAATTCCTTGGTTTTACTAGCGCCCAAGAAATGTATATTGATCTTTGTGAGGAAGTCAAAAATAAACCCATCTCTTAATCACGTGCCTATTTCGTATTAAAGATACAATAAAATTCTTCTATCGGACTCCCATACCTTACTTCCCAAATATTTTAAGAGCACCATGGGTTTCTCCGCTTATCTTTAATATATTTAACATTTACATTTCAATTAACATTAGTTCAAAATACAAGAATTATTTGTGAAACTGTGTATTTGAATTCCTTCCCATACATGGTTGAAAGAGAGGCGGATCATTTAGAGGACATCTTGTATGAAGACAATTACTTTTATTAATTGAAAATTTTAAAACAAAGGTTTCCGATCATTTCACTAGTGAATATAAAGTTTCTTGAATTGCTTAAAAAGAAAAGAAACCTGAAGTTTTAGATCAGAAAACCAAAATACACAATTGACTGTATTGTATCAGTGTAGGTCATTCCATAAAAAAAGATCATATACCATTTTATTAAAAAGGACTGTACATTTCGTTTCAAAAGTGTCTGATGTTATACCTGTATTTTTCTATTTTGATAATTATAAGAATTGGAGGGAAAACTAATTTTAAGAACCACATACTAGGTAAGTTATTTAATTTTTTTATAATTTTTTTAGCTATAATATTTTACATTAATGTATCTTAATTCTTAACATTCATTACATGAACAAATATATCAAATACAATAATTTATTATATATTTATTACAAAAGGTTTTACAATAACTTGGAACTTGAACTTCGATTTGGACTAGACCTAGACATAAAATCTGGACCGGACTCTGCACTCAACCTCTCTCATACCCTTCCCCCTCATGCTTCAATTTTTACGGCAGAATTAATGGGTATAATGAGTGCCTTATCTCGAACTCTAATCCTTAACCAAGACCACTCTTATGTCATTTATTCAGATTCGCCCAGCGCTCTCTAAGGGCTTAAATCCCCATATTCTAAAATACCCAATGGTAACCGCTGTACAACAGTTTCTTCGGCTGCTCCACTCTCGTAAGAAACCAATCATACTATTTTGGACCCCTTCTCACTTAGGGGTAACTGGCAACGAAATCGCTGACAGAGGTCAAAATGGCCGCCGCTTCTTTTCGGAGCTATTCTAGGTATCTCCTGGATGCCATTCGACAAGGTCGCCTACCATCAACTGATTATTATTCTGATCTTCTACAAGGCTTCCGGTTATATCGGCCGGAGTGCTGGACGAGTGATCAGTGAGGTGCGAAACTTAAGAAATATAATGCCGAACATTGGTGAGTGGTCTTGCTCTCACCGACGAAAGCGCTTGCACGAGATGATACTTGCACGCCTCCGTATTGGTCACACCAATACCACTCATAACCAATACATGTCACGGGATCCTCCTCCTCCCATCTGCTATACCCCGCAATTTTCACCTGATCTTCATTAAATGTCCTCACTCAGCTGGACCTCATTCTCTCTTGTCATTTTCCTACTCTATGGTCCATAACACATTTTAAAAAGTTATCCCATATCTTAGTAATTCTATTTTCTCATAACCAAGAACTGAATATTCTTAAAAACATTTAATTTTGTTATGCAATATTAGGACTATTTACATTGTAAGGACTTTGTTTTTATTTAGCTTATTTATTTATTTTTGACTAAATATTCATTTCTCTATTCAAATTTTCTTTTATGACACTTAAAATATATATGAGCCAGAACCCAAACATGGAGTTGATTATTCAACCCATGTAGCGTTTCCTTTTGTGTGGTGGGTAAAAAAAAAAAAAAAAAACATATATATATATATATATATATATATATATATATATATATATATATAGGTATGAATCATTATTTATATATATATATATATATATATATATATATATATATATATATATATATATATATATATATATATATATATATATATATATATATATATATATATATATATATATATATATATATATATATATATATATATATATATATATATATATATATATAAATAATAATAATAATAATAATAATAATAATAATAATAATAATAATAATAATAATAATAATAATAATAAATACAAATAATAATAATAGCAACTTATGGCAAGACAATTCGAATTAGCGTAGAGGTCTTTTTTGCTAGTTGTTACGCCTCAGCCCAGCCCCTCAGTCCAAGACTCAAGGATTTGTCAGAAATGAACGAGCATGGATGGTAGACGAGAACAAACTGAATTGGCTCTGATTTACGAGAACAAACTTCATTGTCCTTTATTTACGAGAACAAATCAAATGAAATCTACAATGTCATAATTATACTTAATCACAATTTATTTTTATTGATTGCCCTATTTTTGTTCATCAGAGAAGTATTTGATTTTTTTTTTTTTTTTTTTTTTTTTTTTTTTTTATAGAGAAGAGTTATTTATTTGATGTCCTGTTCATAATATATGCCTGTGTATTTGTAGAAGAATAGGATTCTTGCACAAGACAAGTTAAGTTGCGTATACCATTGTCCTTGTCAGTTTTGTGCAACGTTAATTTTATACAAGTGTTCAAGTAAGTAAATAGGAAAAAATTTAGAAGTTGGCAAAAAAAAAAAATTCTAAGGGACATTTCCTTATTACTGGTCTCGGCTGAATTAAACCTGCCCGAGTCCAGCGAGTCTAGGACTCGGCTTAGGTACATCACTTACACTATATATATATATATATATATATATATATATATATATATATATATATATATATATATATATATATATATATATATATATATATATATATATATATATATATATATATATATATATATATATATATATATATATATATATATATATATATATATATATATATATATATATATATATATATATATATATATAGGTCCTATTCTGTTTTACGACTCCGTCAGTTTTAATTTTTTTTTGTTTTTTTTTAATATATTGCTACTATATGATACCAACAATGAATTTCAGTGGTAACGGACATGATTCAAAAGTTCGAAGTATTTTTAAATAATTTTTAAAAATCACATTTATGTTCAATATTTTTTCAAAAATGAAATATCTCGAAAAAGTACTACACTTAAAAAAAACCAATTAAATATTTGGAATAAGCGTATAAAGTTTATTAAAAAAATAAAAAAAAAAAAAAAAAAAAAAAAAAAATATAGGCCTATATATATATTTTTTTCATATATGAAATATCTCGAAAAGTACGACACTTAGAGAAAAACCAAATAAAATATTTGGAATAAGCGTATAAAGCTTATTAAAAAAATGTAAAAAAAATTAATAAAAAAAAACTGCAAAAAAAAAAAAAAAATTTAGGGGGCTCGAGCCGACGGGGGACAGAGGGGGGACGTTTTCCAATACCCCGTGGGGGAGGGGCGGAGGAACCCGCGACACCCAAATACCAAAGAGCGGGGGTTCCGAGACCCTCCCGAGGGGGGAAATAGTCTCACTCCCAGTTCCCCTGAAGACTGAGACCCTGGACTCTGCTATCTGCGGTTTACCCTGGGTATTCCTTTAGTTAAAAAAAAACTAAAAAAAAAAACTGACGGAGTTGTAAACGTAAAAGGTCCCATATATTTTTGAATCATTTCGTTACCACTTAAATTGATTGTTAGGATCACATACTCTAGAAATATATTAAAAAAACAAAAATTCGAAACTGACGGAGTCGTAAAACAGAAGAGGTCCTATATATATATATATATATATATATATATATATATATATATATATATATATATATATATATATATATATATATATATATATATATATATATATATATATATATATGCTCTGATTTGCCGATTTGATATTTTTTTTACACTGATTAAATGTTATCAATTTAATTTGAATATATATTATTATTATTTTGTTAAAATAATTATTATGGACTATGTACAAGGTTTTTGAGAATATATATATATATATATATATATATATATATATATATATATATATAACAACTTGTATATATATATATATATATATATATATATATATATATATATATATATATATATATATATATATATGGAAAACTCCAGATTTAGGGGTTAGGATATATCTGAAAGTACGCCAATTACAGTCGATATTGAACCAGCGTATAAAGCCATTACCAGAATGTGGACATTCGAGGTTACTACACTTAGAATAATTACTACATATTTGGAATCAGCGTATACAGGCCTATATGTAAAGTCGTTTTATGATTTAAAAATAACGAACAAACCCTAGAGTAGACCGCATAGATATCAGTTGTCGGGTCTCTCGGCCTCTTTGGGACCCCCATCCCTCTATAACCCATCGGCTCGAGCACCCTAAAAATTGAAGTTCAAGGAAACCATTTCCATTAGGGGGAGAGCCCCCCTATTTTTTTTACATTCTGGTAATGCTTTATACGCTGATTCCAAATATGTAATTGGT
>JABUQX010144906.1:0-7500 GCA_015478945.1 Trachelipus rathkii | reverse complement strand
TATAAATTCTTTTAAAGAGTAAGGATTGAATGAATTACTGCTAATTATTTGGCATTTGATGTAATATTTTCCATTTTCAAAATTGAAGAATCATAATAGCATTTAGTTTATATTTTTAATTATAAAATCCTTATCAATATTTACCATACTTTACATTATATCAAATGTTCGAGTTTTTTTTGCTAGTTTTGTAAAAATGTATTTAACTAGTCCTTAAAAAAGGACATAAAGTTTTAATATCGCATTTCGTTTTGTTACTCATCATGGTGGTATTAGTCCCAGTTTTTATTATTATTTCATGGTTAAAGAGAGTTGTTTTCCATTTCAGCATGTTCAAGAATTGCACGCAGACGGAGATATCGGATTTTCTAAAGAATATGAGGCCATTCAAGCAGCTTTCCAGCCCAAGAACAGCATTCCGCAGAGCATTCTCATCACCCAGAAAACAAACAAAAGAATAGATATCTTAATATTGTTGCATGTGAGTAGCTTATATTATGTGTGTATTCAACTTGACAATTTTATTTTTGAAATATGAGCGTAATATAAAAGTCGTTTAAGCACTTTCACGCTGAGTTTTTAAAATACCAGTTAATTTTATCGTCAAAGGAGTGTTCTTATTGCATCACATGGTTAAATGCAATCTTAGTTTTTGATATATTGATTCATTTGATTTCAAAATTACTTGATTTTAAAAGGAGTTTTTTTTAGCTTTAAATTGAGTCATTCGACATTCTTTGTTTCTTACACACATGGTTTAATATACCAGGTTAATAAGTTACGCACAACTACAGGACATCAAGTTGCAAATATAAATCTTATTTTAAATTATGTGAATATGATGCCTATTGGTCACAACCTTTGTCAATGTTTCTTTGTGTGATGGTGCACACATCTTAAAAATAAGAATTTAAAAAAAAAAAAAAATATTTCGGTCCAAAAGAAAGCTTTAGACTGTATATTGTTTGTTTTTCTTAATTTTAATATTTGTTCTATAATTTGTAATTAAAATTAAATTTCATTCTTTATTATATACTACTAAAAGCAAATTGACTCTTAAATCAATTTCTACTGAGCTGTTAATTGCTGATAAAGTAATTGTAATTTACTTTATTTAATTTTAATTCGGAAACTTACTTTTTTATGTAGATGATCATAGTAGAGTTCCTCTACGTCCATTACCGGGACAAAAGAAGGCTATGGAATACGAATGCAAATTATATAGATGGCTATGATAAATCTAGGGCATATATCGGCACACAGGGTCCATTGTCTCCACTTTGATACATTTTGGAGGATGGTATGGAACAGAGAGTTCATATATAATAGTCATGATAACAAATTTGGTGAACGAAGGTGAGTTGCCGGACGTACCTTTTATTTATGGTTTCACTGCATGTAAAACCAGTTTCAGGGGAAAGGTCTCTTAAAGAATTATCCTTTGCTTACAAAATATATATATTTATACAGTCGAGTCCGTAATTTGTTCTTTTTTATATATAATATAATTTGTGGGACGCTCATGGTATATTTGACAAGTTTTATCCCTAATTATTATTATTATTATTATTATTATTATTATTATTATTATTATTATTATTATTATTATTATTATTATTATTATTATTATTATTATTATTATTATTATTATTATTATTATTATTATTATTATTATTATTATTATTAAGTGGACGTAATTTTTTGTCATTGTTTTTCCCATAGAGGCCTTAGTTTTATTATTAATATTCAATTTGTATATATTTTATAAATTTATTAAATTACAGAACCTCATTTATCCCTTGTTTATAAAAGTTAATTTAAGTTAGAATATTATTTCATTAAGTAAAGGGATTTGAGGTTTGATTACATTTTTACATTTAAAAAAAAAAAAAGAAAAAATAGCCAGAGGTTCCAGTGACGCGGTAACAATAATTTTCTTCTCTCCTCTCTGCTTATCCTAGGAAACCATTAAAAAACAACCAAAACTAGCTACCCAATGCCTTGAGGTATTGTATGGGCCACAGTGCAAACACCTTTTTTTATTTTTGATTGTGCACTATGATAATTATTGATAAAACTATTCTTCTTCCTGGCTTTTGCTTGGCATGTCTGTGCAACCCCGTGGTGAACCTCAGTCTATCATTGGCTCTACCTCTCCTTAAATTTTTTTGTTGTAATTATAAATTATTTGGTATTTTTTCAGAAATCACAGCGCCAACAATTATGATGATAATTATAATTTAGTAATAATATATGGAGAGGAAGAGCCCTAATATTCTGTATACTATAATAATTGTTTATTTAATAGTTCTGTGTTTGTAGTTTAGTTTTAAGAAATAATACTTTAATAAAAAACTTTAATTTGTACATCTTTAATCTTTAAAAAGTATTAATTTAAATTTTAAAAGTCTTTAAAAAGTATATCCTATTAATTTAAATTTTAAAAGTCGAATTTTAATGTATGCTAATAACATTAACAAACGATATAATATAATTTATACCTTGTAGTTAATTATAAAATAATTATTTTATTATTTGATAATAGATTTTCTAATATGTATTTTTACCTCCATTTCAGAAAAAGTGTGATCAATATTAGCCTAAAGAAGGATGTGAAAATTATGGATTCATCCAAGTTACACTCCTTCATGAAGAAGTTCTTGCTACTTACACTATTCGAAAGTTTTCTATAAAGCATTTGAAAGATTATGATAATAAAGCCCTATTAATGTTTCGTGTTTTTAATTTTTTTTTTTTTAAAGTAATTACATGAAATAATAATTTTTTTTTTGAATGTTTAATTTTTGGGGGGTTTGTTTTTTGTTTTTTGTATTAAGTAATTACGTGATTCAATAATTTTCTTTGGTTTTAAAAGTTATAAGGTTTTAATTAAAGTATTCGTAATTTAAATTATTCAAGTAAACAAGAAAAAAATATTTTTTAAATTTATAGTTTACTTCTATTTTAACTTTATTACATTTGTATAAATTACAATTTTTAATAGTTTATCGGTTCTTAATCTGCCTTTTAAGTTTTGAATAAATTTACATTAGTATTAAAAAAAAAAAAAGTTAATAAAGTTAACACATATTTAATAATTTGTTAATTGATTACTCATTTTATGGAAATTTTTTTTTTTTTTAGGTAAAATGCAAAAAATCGGGCGGTGGAGAAAGGATTGTTTATCAGTATCATTATACGAATTGGCCAGACCATGGCACCCCAGATCATCCTCTACCTGTCCTCTCATTCGTTAGGAAATCTGCTGCAGCAAATCCTGACGATGCAGGTCCCATTATTGTACACTGCAGGTAAAAATGAATTAAGTATTTTGTTACTTCTAAAATCTTTTTAGAGAGATGATTATTATTATTATTATTATTATTATTATTATTATTATTATTATTATTATTATTATTATGTTGTTGTTGTTGTTGTTGTTGTTGTTACCTGTGTTAATGTATAGTAGTGAGACTATGGTCTGGAATAAGAGGTATAGATCTAAAGTTCAATGTGTTCAGATGGACAATCTTAGGGGCGTGTTAGGTGTGAAAAGAATTGATAAAATGAGGAATGAACGTATTAGAGAGTTGTGTGGTGTGAAGAAAGGGGTAAATGAGAGAATAAATGAAAATACGTTGAGATGGTTTGGTCATGTGGAAAGGATGAATGATAGTCGGTGGGTTAAGGATGTATAGTGGTGAGTGTGTTGGGAATCGACCGGTGGGAGACCAAAGAAAAAGTGGATTGAGTTAGTAAACGAATGTCTGGAGGAGAGAAATGTGAATTTGGCAGAGGCGAGAATAAAGGTGCATAATAGGAGTGAATGGCGGGGTTTTGTGAGGGGTATGGTTGTGGCCCACCTGGGCCAGGAGATGAACTCTACACTTGAAGATATGCCATAGCGAGGGTCCGTCGCGGTCCCGTGAAGCTCTAGGGTGATTTGACCGACGAGTTCTCACTCTTAATAGGTATATAGAGGGCGGTGGGGCGTTTGGGCTTTGTCGACTTGTGGTAGCTTCTTCTACTACCTCTTCTGTTGAATGTCACCCACCCATCATACAAGTCCTGGGGAAAAAAAGATGATGATGATGATGAATTATTATTATTATTATTATTATTATTTTAAATCAAATCATATGCCTATGGAGAACTATATATATCTAGTATAAAAAAACTCTAGTAAATCTATTACATTTTTATACTTTAAAGAAGTAAATTATGGGTCAAATACATAAAATTGTATTACACATGGCCATCAAAGATGCCCCTTACATACATCATACCCACAAACAAGCCCCCCACTTTTGATTATTTGTATATAACTGTTAATTTTATTCTTTAGTTTAATCTCGTGTAGATTTATTTTGATTTTATTCCTTGGCGATTTTTAGAAATAGTGTGCGAAATATGCTTAGAAAAGTATATGATTACTTTGAAGCCGTTAGTGGCCAAATAACATTAAACTATCTGTACCCAAAATAGAAAAGAAATAATAAGCAATCTTATGACACATAATATCCTACCCACTAGTGACTCTACAAGCTCATGCAACCTGTATTGCATGAGCTTGTTATCTCTTTTTTTAATGATGCTCAACCTTTTCTCTTTCTTCCCATATTATATCTTCCTTCATTTTATTGTTTTTACTACTTTATCTTCATTATCTTAAAAAGCATATAAGATTATTTGATCATATTAGATAATTTATTTTTTGTCCATTTGTTTATTGATATATTTATTTATTTTTATTATTATTATTTTAATTCAATTTGATTACATTTTTTGAATTTTATGTTCTATATTATTATTATTATTATTATTAGTAGTAGTAGTAGTAGTAGTAGTAGTAGTAGTATTTTAAGGAAACTAGATCATTGTATATAGTATGAGAGAGAAAAATAGCATTAACCCGGGAATAGCAGTTTGATTTTAACTTTTAAATGCATATTTTTTAACGTTTCGAATCTTGATTGACAGTACGAAAGAATAACTGTGTCCGACTCTGCTTATGATAAATATTAAGAGCCCTTATGTCATTAATAGGACACGTTGCTTTGCTTTATCATTTAATGATATTAAGTTTCAAAAGACTTTTAATTTTTAAGCTAATCTAATTTGTCTTTTTTTTCTCCTTGCGATGGCATGCATAATGCATTAAATTTGGTAAAATTAAACTTTGTATAATATGTGTTTCTTTCACATTAGGTTCCCAATGTGTTTGATTAACGATTGTAATTACTTGGTTTATCTTAAGGCATCCTCTCAGTGATTTTGAATGGTTAATGCAAATTTACGTAACTGTTTTAAATTCTTTCTTTCTTTCTTTATCTTCCTTATATTTTCCAAGAATGGGAGCGTGTCAAGCATCGGAAAAGAAAGTAGTAGAAGAACATGACATAAGTCGAAAAGAAAGCCTAGCCTTACCGCCCCTCTACCATTAATTATGAGAACCTCATCGCAGTCAGAAAATCCACCCTGCTTCATGGGACAGCGATGGACACCCACTATAGATCAACACGTAAGGGCCATCCGTGGGTTACAACTAGCCCCCTCACAATGTCATCGCTATTCGCTCCTCTTTACACCTGCTGTCGCAACCTCACACATTTCCTTCACTCATCCACTTCTTCTATCTCCAGAAGCCGGTCGATTCCCAACACACTCCGCACTATAACATCCGCTTAACCAGCCGACTATCATTCATCTTTCCATATGACCAAACCATCTCAACATACTTTTCATTTATTCTCTCATTTACTCCTTTCTTCACACCACACATATCCTAATAAGTTCATTCCTCATTTTATCAATTCATCTCACACCTAGCACACCCCAAGTAAGATAAATTTAAATAAAATTTTAAATAAATTTTAAATAAAATTTAATATTCTTAAAACCAATTTGGTGCTTTGTGTCTCCCAGATTAAAAAACAATTTACAAAATTATTAATCTATTAGTTATGAAAAATTGTAGATCTGGAAAATGGTGCCAGAGAAAATTGTTTTGTACTTTTTCAGTTAGAGACTAAAAAAAATTCCGTAAACTTAATTGAAGTTATAAAATTAGTGTCGATATTTTAAGAAGATAATCAAAAAAGCTTCAAATAATTTAGTTGTCCATGGAAGCAAAATCTTTCAACCAAATCGTTTTTCACTGAAGCCACTTTTTTTAAGATGAATATTGATCCGAATTTTGGGTTAGTACATTTTATACTGACTGTAAAAGTCACCAACAAATTTCCTTCCGACTCCACTCCAGTCATAATTTTGTAAATCAACAATGTAGAGCGACTGTAGAGGTTAAGAAACAGAGCTACTGAAGTAAAATATTTATTTCCATAAAAGATATTTGATAAAATCAGAATATTTTATTAAACCTAGATGATAAATTTAAAAATTCGATAGAAAGAAAGATTAATTTTTCTTTTCATTTCATATGAGTAACTTCTCATCTTCCTTAAAACATAATAAAAATGTTATAGTTTAACCTCAAATCCATTATTATTATTATTATTATTATTATTATTATTATTATTATTATTATTATTATTATTATTATTATTATTATTATTATTATTATTATTATTATTATTCTCCTCCCCAGATTGAGGTGCGCAGCATACACCGGAACAGAAAAGTAGTAGAAGAGCATGACGCAGGTCATACCCCAAGTGAGAACTCGTCACAATCAGAAATATCCACCCTGAGGCTTCATGAGACCGCGACGGACCCTCACTGTGATATCACATTATTATTATTATTATTATTATTATTATTATTATTATTATTATTATTATTATTATTATTATTATTATTAGGGGGGTGTTAGGTGTGAGAAGAATTGATAAAATGAGGAATGAACGTATTAGAGAGTTGTGGGTGTGTGAAAAAGGGGATAAATGAGAGAATAAATGGAAGTACGTTGAGATGGTTTGGTCATGTGGAAAGGATGGATGATAGTCGGTTGGTTAAGCTGGTGTATAGGAGTGTGTTGGGCACCGACCGGCTGGGAGACCGAAGAAAAGGGATTGAGTCAGTAAAGAAATGCCCAAAGAAGAGAAATGAGTTTGGCAGATTCGCGAGAAGAAAGTTGCATAATAGGAGTGAAAGGATTTTGTGAGGGGTACGGTTGTGGCCCACCTGGCTAAGGTATGAACCCCACATTGACGAGATATAATAGTGAGGGTCCGTCGTGTCCCGTGAACCTCAGAGTGGATTTTTTTACTGTGATCGAGTTTTCTAATATTAAAAGGTGGGGCGGTAAGGTAGACTCTTCTTTTCGACTTGTCATATTCTTTTGCTACTTTTCTGTTTCCGGTGCATGTTACGCACTTTACCCCCAGTCTTGAGGAAGAAGGTAGGGCGATTATTATTATTATTATTATTATTATTATTATTATTATTTAATATTGAAGTGGCGCACGAAAACGCGAAAGCGTTTCAATGATAAATGCGAAACGGTTAAACACCCAAATCTAGCACCGAACGAAGCACAAC
>JABUQX010144905.1:60000-65000 GCA_015478945.1 Trachelipus rathkii | reverse complement strand
GTAATATGCACAATTTTTAAAAAGGGGATAAGGCAGACTGTAGAAATTACAGAGGAATTGCTTTGACACAACATATCGCAAAGGTATATGAACGAATATTAAAAAAAAAAAAAAGAGAGAGAGGGTAGAAGATAAAATGCACGAGTGGCAACATGGCTTTAGGTCAAATAGATCAACTATTGATTTGATATTCGCTTTAAAGATGGTATGTGAAAAGGGTTGGGAATTTAACAGAAAAATGTATTTGGCAGTTGTAGACCTGGAGAAGGCTTTTGATCGTATACCGAGAGAGGTCCTGTTTAATATACTTAGAACGAGAGAGTATGGAATACCGGAAAAACTAAGAAAAGCAATAAAGAGCACTTATACGAATAGTTTATGCAAAGTTAAGACCCAAATGGACGATGGAGATTGGTTTGAGGTTGATACGGGGGTGAAACAGGGTAGTATTCTCTCTCCGATTTTGTTTATTCTGTTCATGGATTATTGTGGAAAAATGGTCCAGAGACGAATGGAGGGAACTGTCTTTGGATACGCAGATGACCTTGCGTTGGTGGCGGAATCAAGAGAGGCTCTGCAGAGATTTATTGCAGTGTGGGATGAGGAGTTGAGGGAGAGAGGAATGAGGATAAATGAAGAGAAGACTGAGGTGATGTTGATAAGTAAAGAGGAGGAGGAAGTGAATATTAGAGTGAGGGATCAAGAATTGAAGCAGGTTGATCAGTTTAAATACCTTGGAGTTTGTTTCGGGACGGGAAATGTTATTAACATAGAATTGAATAGTAGAATAGAAAAGTTTAATAATACATTAAGATTGCTATATCCGTTAATACGAGACAGAAATGTCCCTCGAAAGGTGAAAATAGTAATATACGTGTCTATACTACGACCTATACTAACGTATGGTTGCGAAGCATGGGCTTTAACTACAAAAACTAAGAGTAGGATACAAGCGTGTGAAATGAGGGTGTTAAGATCCATAAAGGGAGTTACGAGGAGGGATAGAATGAGAAATGATGATATAAGAGAGGAGCTGGGGGTGGAGAGTATACTGAGTTTTATTGAAAAGGGACAGCTACGATGGTACGGACATATGATGAGGATGAATGAGGATAGATACCCGAAGAGGTACTACAGATGGAGGCCAGATGGAAGACGCAGTGTAGGTCAACCAAGAACCAGATGGAGTGATAACGTGAGGGCGGCCATTGAGAGAAGAGGACGTGGGATGGAGGAGCTGGAAGAATCAGGTATCTATGAGGACCGAACGCGGTGGAGGGGTTTCGTCCAGAACATCTGACAAGCGTTCACGCTTACAGGAGTCTGGTGAGAAGTGAGGAAGATATATATATATATATATATATATATATATATATATATATATATATATATATATATATATATATATATATATATATATATATTTATATATATATATATATATATATATATATATATAAATATATATATATATATATATATATATATATATATACAGGGTTGGTGAAATTTCTTGATTTTTTTTTTTTTTAGAAAAAATAATAATTTTCCTGCTTCATAAACATAAGAAAAACAAAACCTCTTAATACAATAAACGCATCCATTTAACACATCTAGGCCTTCATTTAAATATCTAGACTAAAGCTTCAGTCTCCTAAGCCTACTACTGCCACCTACTATCTACCAGACTACTAATATAAAGTATTACTACTGCCACCTACTGTCTACCAGACTACTAATACAAAGTATTACTTAATTCTAAATACAGTAAATTTATAATAATTCATTATATATATATAGATATATGTATATTAATATATATATATATATAACCTATATATATAACCAATAATAATAATAATAATAATAATATGTATATATATATAATAATATATGTATGTAATATATATATATATAATTAACTATGTATATGTAATAATAATATGTATATGCATATCCATAATGATAGTAAAATCATATCCAAGTATATATATATATATATATATATATATATATATATATATATATAATAATAATATATATATATATAACATATATATATATATATACATATTTGTGTCTATATATATATATATATATATATATATATATATATATATATATATATATATATATATATATATATATATATATATATAAAAGCAAAAATCAAAAAATTTTTTTTTAAAAAAAAATCAAGTAAAAAAATCAGTTGATTTTTTTCATTTGATTTTTTTCGTGCCAAATCCATGTATATATATATATATATATATATATATATATATATGCACATATATATATATATATATATATATATATATATATATATAATATAATTATTATATATAGAGAAAAATATATATATATATATATATATATATATATATATATATATATATATATATATATATATATATATATATATATATATATATATATATATATATTTAAATATATATATATAACAATAATAACTTAATATATATATATATATATATATATATATATATATATATATACTATATGGTTCAATAGAAAACACCGGTAACTTTGTATTCGATTTAATTATTTTAAAATTTAGATTATTTAAAGTTGTATTAGCAAATGAGTGAGTTTTTCTCGGGTTTCATAATTTAATAAGATCCTATCGCCTTTGAATCGGTATTGGTATTTTTAAGATTACTTTTATGTTGGTAATGCAGAAGATTATTTTCGATATCAACAGTATGAAATATATATCTTAGAAATACCTCGGTGCTTAATTTTTTTCAACTAAGTATTTATTATTAAATTGTAAATCTTTTTTCAGTTGTAAATTGTTTCTGGAAAATAAGCTAATTAAAATAAATTATAAGTTAGGCAAAATAGAGCTCTTCTACTTCAAGTTTTAACATGTTTCATTTTGACAATTGCTTGAATGAAAAAATGTATTTTTGCAAAATTTAATTATGCATTTAAAAAAAAAAGGAGAGAGAATAATAATAATAATAATAATAATAATAATAATAATAATAATAATAATAATAATAATAATAATAATAATAATAATTGTAATATTTAAAAACTTTCTACGTAAATTTAATACATACCAAAATTTTGTTCAATTTAATTAATTATTTTTATGTACGTGTATATTATTATTATTATTTACCCTACCCCCCTTTTTATATTTACTTATGTGCGTGCGCACCGTAGGTGCGCACATTCGAGTGTATTTTGTTTACTATAATTATAACTGACATTATCGTTAGTTATTACAATTTTTTCTATTGCTATTATTATTATTATTATTATTATTATTATTATTATTAATATTATAATTATTAATATTATTATTATTATTATTATTATTATTATTATTATTATTATTATTATTATTATTATTATTATTATTATTATTGTTATTGTTATTTTTATTGTTATTGTTAGTTATTATTATTATTATTATTATTATTATTATTATTATTATTATTATTATTATTATTATTATTATTATTAGTAGTAGTAGTAGTAGTAGTACTTGTAGTAGCAGAAGTACTTGCAGTAGTGTCAGTAGTAGTTTAACTATTTATTATTAATTGTTGTTATTATTACTATTATTATTACAATTAGTTATTATTATTATTATTATTATTATTATTATTATTATTATTATTGTGTGTGTGTGTGTGTGTGTGTTATTATTATTATAATTATAATTATGAATTATAATTATAATTATAAATTATAATTATAGTGTAATTATATTTACATAATTCTTCATGTTTGCTGTTTCTTCATGTGTGGGTATGTGTGTGTGTGTGTGTGTATTAGTGGTAGTAGTAGTAGTGGTAGTAGTAGTAGTGGTAGTGGTAGTGGTAGTAGTAGTGAGTAGTAGTAGTAGTGGGTGGAAATATTAGTAGTAATTGTAGTATACTAGTAGTATAGAAGTAGTGGTATTAGTTTATTTATTGTTTCATATATATATATATATATATAATAATATATAATATATAATATAATATATATATATATATATATATATATATATATATATATATATATATATATATATATATATATATATATATATATATATATATATATATATATATAAAATATATATATTTAAATTTATATGCAATATAAAGTCAAAATCTTGACATTATCTTTCCTCTTGGGTCATAACGAAAAAAAACTAACCTCTGCGACTGTAATTTGTGACTGTGTGTGTGTAGGTGTGTGTGTGCGAATGTGTGTGTGTGTGTATACTATAAGGAAGATAAGTCTCGTCGGCGAAGCGAAGATTTAAACAAGTTTCCCTTAGTGAGAGTCTCACTCGTGCAATTGCATGAATTGACGCCCCGGCGAAATCCCAAAAGTGGCCTATTTAAATTGAGAGAGAGAGAGAGAGAGAGAGAGAGAGAGAGAGAGAGAGAGAGAGAGAGAGAGAGAGAGAGAGAGAGAGAGAGAGAGAGAGAGAGAGAGAGAGAGGAAATACTAAGGAGTGATAAGGTGAATTGACTTTTGAGTACCGATGATGAAAGTTTCTTAAATGAAAATGATATAGAATTATTAGCGTATTTACAAATAAAAGGGTTAATACTAAATAAAAAAAGTGTCATAAAGTTTTACGATCTTTGCACACAAAAAACTCTCATGAAATTGTTATTAGGAAATTAATACAATAATAAAGTTAAATTTATTTTTTTATATATATATTTATTTAAATTTTTCCCGAATTACATTGAACTAATGTAAATTATTTTAAATTAAGGTTCAATTCAGAATTCAGTCAGGCTTAAATAAAAGCGTGTTTGAAGAATATATATATATATATATATATATATATATATATATATATATATATATATATATATATATATATATATATATAAATATATATATATATATATATATATATATATGGGTTTCAATATGTAAATCAGTTTGTTGGGAGAACAATAAACATATTGTTCCTTAATATTAGGAGTATTTATCTGCCAAATCTGAGAGGAACA
>JABUQX010144905.1:50000-52500 GCA_015478945.1 Trachelipus rathkii | reverse complement strand
ATATATATATATATATATATATATATATATATATATATATATATATATATATATATATATATATATATATATATATATGATGAGTCAGAGATTGAACGATAATTAAATTTTCAATAAAGTACTCAATATCACATCTTTATTCACCATATTATAGGCTTAGTATTATTATTATTATTATTATTATTATTATTATTATTATTATTATTATTATTATTATTATTATTATTATTATTATTATTATTATTATTATTATTCTCGTGTATAGGCTTATACAGTATATAATATAAATTGTATATAAATATCTACATATAAGCCTCCTTATATACAATTTCAATATAAAATTCATATACACTTTTAATATTATTAATAATTATTAATAAAGATAAAAATAGCAAACTAACAGACACACTTGTCAGCCGCCGGACGAAGACTAAGCAAATATAAAAAAAAATTTTTTTAAACGAGCGAATTCCTTTGTATATCGTTCATTTTTCAAAACGTGAGTTGAAGCATACCTTGCAACGACGTTTTAGATATTTGGCTAGTGGTAAATACATTTCTACGTTTTCAAAATATTTCGTTCATTAGCATGAGGATATTAGTTTTAAAAAGTTGCATTATTATTGCAACGAGAATAGTCAAGCCTTATGTAGACGCGTTATATATATATATATATATATATATATATTATATATATATATATATATATATATATATATATATATATATATATATATATATATATATATATATATATATATATATTATTCTGTTACATATATATACATATATAAACATATACATATATATATTATTATATTATATATATATATATTACATATATACATATATATATTATTATTATTATTATTATATTACATACATATTATTATACATGATGATATATATATATATATATATATATATATATTAATATTGCTACATATTATATATATATATATTGTTATTATTATTATTATATTATTATTATTATATATATATATTATTATATATATTATTATATATACATATTATTATTATTATTATTATTATATACATATATTATTATTTTATACATATTACATACATATTATATACATATACACAATAATGTACACACAAATAATACATACATACATACATGGTTATTATATATATATATATATATATATATATATATATATAGTATATATATATATATATATATATATATATATATATATATAAATATATATATATATATATATATATATATATATATATGAGTAAATGTGAAACTTTCTGACAAATAATTAAAAAACAAAATATCGTTGATATAGGAAAAAAAGGTCGTTGGTCGTTGGTCGTTGTTCAAAAGTGGTCGTTGCACAAACATGCAACGAAGGCAGGAGGCCACTGATATATATATATGAGCAGTATAGCAGCAAAGATATATATATATATATAGTATATATATATATATATATATATATATATATATATATATATATATATATATATATATATATATATATATATATATATATATATATATATATATATATATATATATATATATATATATAAATATATATATATATATATATATATATCAACAATTTGAAATTATATGTAATATAAAGTCAAAATCTTGACATTATCTTCCAAAATGTTTTAATAAAGTATACGTTATGTGTGTAAGTGAGTGGACGTGTGTGTGTGTGTGTGTGTGTGTGTGTGTGTGTGTGTGTGTGTGTGTGTGTGTGTGTGTGTGTGTGTGTGTGTGTGTGTGTGTGTGTGTGTGTGTGTGTGTGTGTGTGTGTGTGTGTGTGTGTGTGTGTGTGTGTGTGTGTGTGTGTGTGTGTGTCAGAAGGAAAATAAGTCTCGTCGGCGAAGCGAAGATTTAAGCGAAGTTTCCCTTAGTGAGAGTCTCACTCGTAGAATTTGCTTAAAGTTGACGCGGCGAAATTAAGCTGAGAAAGAGACGAAATCACTAAAAGTGGCCTGTTTAAATTGGGAGAGAGAGAGCGTGGGAGAGGGAGAGATGAGAAAGAGAGGGAGATGCAAGTGAGTTAAAAGGGGAAAAGTAGGTGGGAAGGAAAGAGGTAGATTATTTTTTTTGATTAAATGATCGAAATTATTATGAAAAAGAAAATTATTATGAAAAGGAAAATCATTTGAGATTTCGTCCCATTTTGAAAGTAGAAAAATTGAAGAAAGGATTATATGATCTTTACATACAAAAAATCTCATGAAATTGTTATTATAAATTAATACAATAATAACAGTAAAATTTATTTTTTTAATATATATTTATTTAAATTTTTCCCCGAATTACATTGAACTTATGAAAATTATTTTAAATTAGTGTTTATTTCAGAATCCAGACAGGCTTAAATAAAAGAGTAATAAGTGTGCGTGTTTGAAGAATATATATATATATATATATATATATAAAGAAAAAAAAGTATATATATATATATATATATATATATATATATATATATATATATATATATAT
>JABUQX010144905.1:25000-30000 GCA_015478945.1 Trachelipus rathkii | reverse complement strand
CACACACATATATATATACATATATATATATATATATATATATATATATATATATATATATGTTAGACTTGAAAGAGTTCGGTTAA
This sequence comes from Trachelipus rathkii, assembly GCA_015478945.1. Classification (NCBI taxonomy): domain Eukaryota; kingdom Metazoa; phylum Arthropoda; class Malacostraca; order Isopoda; family Trachelipodidae; genus Trachelipus; species Trachelipus rathkii. The sequence goes on along the minus strand of JABUQX010144905.1, from coordinate 29,914 downwards.
TTATAAGATTGTAGTATAAATGTTTGTTCTTGCATGGATCTTAGAAAACAAAGTCGGTTTATAAAAAATAAATAAATGAATAAATAAAATATTTAAAATATAGTTTTCAAAAAAAAAAAAAAAAAAAAGAAATATTTTGGTTATTTTGGTTAATTCCATCATTATATTTTTGATTGATTTTAATTTACAAAATTAATATATATGCTTAAATCTAATTAATAATGGTTGTCACAGAACAAAAATAAATGAGAGAAAAACAAGTAAAAGAAATAGGGGTTAGTTCACATTATCCTGGCATGTTCACTTTACCCTATTTGACATATATATATATATATATATATATATATATATATATATATATATATATATATATATATATATATATATATATATATATATATATTATTATTATTATATATATATATATACATATTGGCTAAGGCTATTGCCATACAGATTACAGATATAGATACAGACAGATACAGATTACAGATTACAGATATAGTTGGTTGAGTGAAAGTTGAAGATATATATATTATATATATATATTATTATTATATATTATATATATATATTATTATTGTTATTATATATTAAATATATATATATATTATATATATATATATATATATATACATTTATATATATATCATCATTAGTATTATTATTACATATTATTATATCTATTAATATTACATATTACATAGATAACTGACTCCATATACATATATACATATATTTATATATATACATATATATATATATATTACATATATATATATACATATTTTATCATTATCTATCCATGTATATTATTAAATATATTATGATATTATATTATATGTTATCCATATTAATATTATATATCTTATTATTATTTATATATTTCCATATATATATATACATATTATTATTATTATATATTATATATATATATTATATATATATATTATTATTATGCTATTATTATTATTATTGTTATTATATTATATATATATTGTTATTAAATATATATATATTATATACATATTATTATTATTATACATATATATATACATATTATTATTATATATTATCTTATATATATATATTATTATATATATATACATATTACATACTACATACATATATACGTATATGTAAATATGTTTACACTTACAGGTCAAAGTTTACATACATTTCAAAAATATATGTTTGCACTTCTCTATATATTTATCTTTATATAAAGTTATATATATATATATATATATATATATATATATATATATATATATATATATATATATATATATATATATATATATATATATATATATATATATATATATATATATTGTCCATATGGCGTGTAGGAGTATGTGTGTAAGAATGAGTTTCTTTGTAAGAAATCAAAAAATAATTTTCAAATATTTCAAAATCTCAATTTTTTTTGTGCTTAGAGGAGGGGTGGGTGGGGGGGGGGGGTTGGGTTGGGGTGGTGAAGAGATTTACTGGCAGGTTTTTATTTATTTATTTATATATTTTTCATCACAGAAAATATTTTGTGAATATCAAATAAATTTCACTGTTGAAGGATATTCTGGAGTTATTCGTTTATTCAAGTTGTTAACAATAATAATAATAATAATAATCATAATAATAATAATAATAATAATAATAATAATAATAATAATAATAATAATAATAATAATAATAATAATAATAATCATAATCATAATCATAATCATAATCATAATCATAATCATAATAATAATAATAATAATAATAATAATAATAATAATAATAATAATAATAATAATAATAATAATAATAATAATAATAATATTTTTGATGGGTTGGATGATATAGGCGATGTTTGAAAGCTGCAAGAACCCAATTGGGAATATGAAGTATTAGGCTGGTCTGGAACACTCATTTGCACTCGAGTCACCAGTGGTCTTTCCTCTTCGCGCCTCACTAACACGGAAAGTATTTGCAGCATGCCTTCATTGAGATGTATTCTCAGGTATGTCCATTCGGCACTTCCATACCCAGAAGTCATTATTTTTGCAATTTTAATAAGTACGTTCGGCAATGCTACGTCGGCGATACCATGCCAAGAATGAGGTTTCCAAAGATTGGCCGTACCCAGTCCTTCTTCCATCGCCGTTTAGGAGTTGGTGGCTTCAAAATGGTGGGGTGTTGTTGTCACCTTTAAACTAATGGTTTGTTTTGGTACACTGTTTCTTGTTTCTTCATTACATTCGTCAACATTCAGTACCTTTATTCTAGCTTATATTTTGTTTAACACCACTTATCCTTCTTTAAACCTTAAGCCTTGTCCACATTAAAGCAAAAACAAAGAACATTTTGTTGATGTTCCCTTTCTTTATAAAAAAAAAGTTGCCAGTTGTTGCTGCTTGTTCCCAAATGTTTCTTTTAGTTTCTGTCGTCAGCGACAAAAGTCGCTGCTTATTCCCTGTTTTTATTTTTAGGTTAAATATAAAAAAAAAAAAATTTAAAACATGGCAACAAACCATAGCAGAAATAAATGTCCCTTCAATGCCTACAGTTTGTAGTTGAGTGATCAAGGCATTTCGGCTACGGAAAAAAATCTATAAAAAATGTTTCAGACAGTGATGTCAGATAACGACTGAATTATTAAATTAATTGAGGAGTACAGAAGCTAAGTGTCTATTGGCTCCTTTAGATAAAAATATAAATGCAGAAATGTAAAAGAAGATGCTTGGGAGGGAGAAGAGGAAATCAGCAAAGTCTTTTTGGATAAAGATATTATACCATTAAAGAGAATGATTAAAAATTTGACTGGATAGTTTTTCCATAAGAACGAAAAAAACTACATTTTATGCAGAAACTATGAGTTGAAGCTGCATTTATTTCCAAATTTCCGTCGTCTTGGAGACTTTTTACTACTAATCACTACAAATGCTGAAGCTGCAAGAGGCAAATCCACCTCAGCCATTATTTACGAGAATAGCAAACACACTGCTACAGCTTGTTGTGGATTTCTTGTTACTAGGAATAAACCGAGCTTTGAAACAAATAATATATATATATATATATATATATATATATATATATATATATATATATATATATATATATATATATATATATATTCTTTTTTTTGAAAAAGAATATATAGATAAATATATATATATATATATATAAGTATTGGAGGGGCCATATCAAGGGGTCTGGAAATCCTGGAAATCCTGGAATCCTGGAAGGATTCCAGGATTCTGGAAAGTCCTTTCCAGTTTCCAGGAACTGGAAACTGGAAAGTACTGATTGAAATTTAGTAATTCCAGGATTTTCTGGAATGGTATGTTGTTCCAGGATCCAGGAACTGGATCCTGGAACTGGAATATATATATATATACATGCTTAGAGAATACGTACATGCTTAGAGAATCCGTTCATGCAAGAGAGAATACGCACACGCACACACCCCGCACCCCCGCCCCACACCCCAGCGTATATATATATATATATATATATATATATATATATATATATATATATATATATATATATATATATATATATATATATATATATATATATATATATATATATATATATATATACACGTATACGTACGTACATTCATACACGCGTGCGCGCGCATACATGCGTATGTAAATTTATTCGGCTTTCCGCGGAGACTCCGCCCCTCGCAGAGGCCGCTGAAGCAGCAGCATCACATCCTCACTGACCAAGTGCAGGCATTCGACTAAATAAAATGAGGGGAAAATAGAGGGGTTAAAAAGAGGGGAGAAGAGAAGGAGGGTGGGGGGTATAAGAGAAGGGGTTGAACCCTTACATCAAGCTGACTTGTGTAAATTTATGACACCCGCAGCTGTTACCATAGAAACGAATACCCTATGTATTCAAAACTCATTTCAACGACAGGTTTAAAAAATTTATGACGTAAAATAACATTGCGTGGGAAGATTTTGATAAGTTATTGCTGAAGTACAAAGCTATTAACAAAGAAACTAATACATTTTGTTTTCAAACTAATTAGGTTTTTAATTGGCAGGTTATAAAAATTTACGACGTAAAAGAACAATGCGGGGGAAGATTTTGATAAATTATTGCTGAAGTACAAAGCTATTCACAAAGAAAGAAGAAAGGATTTTATTTCAACTCTTTATTTTCAAAAATAATTACTTTTAGGTGTCAAATGGAAATTTATGACATAAAATAACAAAGCTTTTTGTTATCCTGCACCTGTTTCTGGGAAGATTTCCCGACGTTTAGTGAGCACAAAGGATTTTATTTCAACTCTTTGTTTAAAAATAATTAGGTTTTAAATTGTCAAATGGAAATTTATGACGTAAAATAACAAAGCTTTTAAGAACAAAGCTTTGGAAAATGGGGAAAAAATGTTTAAGAGAAACTTTTTTTTTTTTATAATTAGTAATTAAGGGGGAAAATTTTGGACGATACCAAAGAAAGGGTCAGGTGCATGAACATATGTGTTTTGCTTTGTTTTCTGAATACAAAGGAGACAATGGAAGATAAAGAAAGTTCTTTTTTAAAAACTAAAAGGAGGGGATTTTGGGTGAAGGGGAGAGGGGATTTACAGAGTATAAAAAGGCTCAGATTCAGCTCTCAGAATCAAGTGACTTTACAAGTGCAACAGAGAAGAAGTGTTTTTAAAATTCAAGGTTAGTTTATATATATATATATATATATATATATATATATATATATATTTTATATATATATATATATATATAAAAATATATTTATAAAAAAATTTTATTATATATATATATATATATATATATATATATATATATATATATATATATATATATATATATATATATATATATATATATATATATATATATATATATTAAAAGTATATATATATATATATATAGATTATGCACAAATATG
>JABUQX010144905.1:10000-20000 GCA_015478945.1 Trachelipus rathkii | reverse complement strand
CTTGAAACATCTTAGTAGGCAAGCATACAAAATGTAATGAACTCTTGGTGTCATTTTTTGAGACATACTCTTCCATCGTTGGTATATAACGCATTAGATCCTTTAGATATGGTTTGATATTATTTCCCGATATTTTGTATACATGTGAGTAACAACAATTACGAAACCAGACTGAAGGGCGGAACATAAATAAACTTATATCTTTCAGGTTCACATTAGATTGAGATTTTAAAGTGATTAAAGCGTTATCTTCGTTAACGGATTTATTAACAAGAAACACTAAATCTTTACATATTTGACTTTCTTCAAATTTTTTGTTTAAGTCTATGAACACATCAGTAACCGATTTATAGAGACCGTGCTCTAATAAATAATTTTCAACGAAATATTCATTGTTTCCTCGTTTGATGGTTGCCGTGCTAGCTTCAATTTTTAATACATTTTTAACATTATCAACATTTCTAAATATCGTAAAAGCCACATATGAAACAGGCATATTCTCTATATCGGCGTCGAGAATTATTTCACTTAATCCTGCTTCATACATTTCTCGATCAAAAGTTATAGTGTTCAATAATTGGGTTGTATAGTCTGATATTTTATTTTCCGGATACAGATCCATAGAAGCCGATGAAGGCAGAGTTAAATAGAAATGATCTTCACTCTCCATGTTCACAAAGTAAACTGATCAATGTTTCTTAATTTCACTAGCATTTATATAACTATTAAACTTCGCTGGAAAACCTAGCCATTTTACAAGATACTGTTTATTTTTACCTTTTCCCTTAGATCCTAATATTTTTTCTATTTTATATTCATTACTCTTAGGATCAAACCTTATTTTCTGTAGAACCCTCCTTTTATTTGTTCCCCATCTAAATCTTCAAGATAGTATAATTTTAATCCGTCTCTCGGGAATTCTCTGATTGTATCTACTTTAAAAACTTCTCTTGACCATCCTGCTTCGTACCCTTTTCTGAAATTTTCATCTGACCTAGACACTCTCACATAATCTCCTACTTTAACACCTGTGTTATCTTTTATATTCCGTACAGGACGACTAGGAACTGAGGGTTTTGTCTTTACCATCTCTAGAGGGGTCTTCTTAAGTGTTCTATGATAAGACCTATTATAAGAATAAGCCAAGTCTTGCAGTATATCTATATATTTAAATGTATTCATTTTCGTGAAATACCTATGCATTCTTTCTTTTATAGTTCTTTGTACTCTTTCCACTATTGCAGCTTTATTAACTGAAAATGTGTTGTAGTACCCAATATCATACTCTGTAACTATTTCTTGAAACTCTTTACCTAAAAATTCTGAACCTTTATCTGTCCACATCAATTGAGGGTATCTGTTATCCTCATTTATAATTTCTCTCACAGCTTCAGCAACAGTTTTTGACTTTTTATCTTTTAAAGCCTTTAACCATAAGTACCTTGAATATACATCTATCACAAAAAGAATGTATTGATACCCTTCATTGTAAACTTTATATTTCACCATTTCAGTTAAATCAAGTTGCCATACATTATCTAAGTGAGGGGCTATGGTTTTTCGTGTAGGAAATTTTTTCCGTATAGGTTTATGTAGAGTAAAAGCATCCTCCCCTTGTAAATAATTTTTCAGTTCTTTTTTATTAATGTGAGGAAACTTTGAAGCGAACCTTGAAAAACCTCCATAACTGTAAGGCTGTTTCATGTCATAGTAATATTTATCGACCGCCTCCTTAGCCTCCATCATGCTCAATGACAAATAAAAAAAAAACATTATATATATATATATATATATATATATATATATATATATATATATATATATATATATATATATATATATATATATATATATAGTATATAGCAGGTATATATATATATATATATATATATATATATATATATATATATAAAAAAAACATTATATATATGTATATAAGATAAGATAAATAAAAGAGGAAAAGGAAACAAATATTTTTAAAAAAGCAATTTTTAATCATTAAAATTATATGTACAACATCTTACACAAATTAGTTTCATAAAAAGTAGTTCAAATATGCTTACAACATGTGCATATTTTAAAATATAATAATACATATTTACAATATAATACAAACACATAAAATTAATTTTAAAAGGAATATTCACAAAATATTTAATAAGCTTGAGCTTGGGCCATAGGACTTAGCAGATACTGTGTATTTATAATATACTGACGGAGACTGTTGATTCCATCTGTTGTGACATAGGTATAAATATCTCTTGCTGATATTTTCAAGTCTTGATCTTTGTATGCAGGTGTCTTCATTTCTTTTTCCCAATGAAAAGTAAATTTTTCAATATCTATAACATCCATAACATCTGCTAATTGAGCGTCAAACATATAGTTTTCGTTGTACACAGTGTATAACAAGTTGTGGGCTGTATTGATAAGATCATCTAATTTGGAGACTTCGGCTTCTCGTTTTGTTATTTCTTCACGCATCTTGATAAATGATGTAATATTTTCTCTTCCTACGATCATGAACCCGTAGCTTGATGGCCTGAATATACCCTCAGGGTTGTTTCGCCACCAACTGCGTAACTCAATAGCTTCAATATTGTTGTGCAAAGAGAATACAAGAGTCAGTCTTTTCGTGTCGGTGTCTTCTCCTCCTGTAATGGCAACTCCCCATGAATTTGTTACGCTAGATGAAATATACTTTTCATTCACCCATGTATTTACTTCGTCAAATACGCGGGATAAATCTTCGCACGATAGGAATAGAGGCCGATTATTTGTATGAGGTGGAGAGGAACATGTGTAGTAGCGTTCCCCAGTAGATTTACGGCGAAAAAATAAGTTCACTATATCTTTGGGGTGAGATATTTTCCACGACACAATATCGTTTACGAACTTGGTGCTTACTAGAGAAACCATGTTGACAGTGCAAAGTCGAGCGTACAACTGAAGAATGCTTTCAGCCTCAGCGATGAGAACTCTGTAACCCTGACAAAGGGGAGATCTTCAACCGACCAATCAGAGAAATGTTTTCTAATTTAACCCTTATGATAAGCCTAACAGTAAGCCTAAAGGGTAAGCCTAACCAATAAATGAACACCTGCACTTTAGGGTTACTTTCATGTTTATACAAAGGCTTTCAGGAATGCTATTCGTAATTTAGGCCTAACAGTAAGCCTAATGAATAACCCTAACCAATAATGAACACCTGCACTTTAGGGTTACTTTCATGTTTATACAAAGGCTTTCAGGAATGCTATTCGTAATTTAGGCCTAACAGTAAGCCTAATGGATAACCCTAACCATTAATGAACACCTGCACTTTAGGGTTACTTTCATGTTTATACAAAGGCTTTCAGGAATGCTATTTGTAATTTTAAACCTAACAGTTACCCTAACTAATAAGCCTAATAGTTAATGAACACCTGTTTTATAGCATCTCAGGTTACATTTTTAACCATTCTCTACCCAAGCCTGCCTTTTTTCTTAATTTTTTCGCTGCAGGATAAGGATTCTTTCGTGGTCGTTTTTTCATTAGGCCTAAAGGAGAGGGGTATGACGTCATTACAGCTGAAGAGCTCGAAGCCATAGCTCTAGGCGTAGAGTACACGTTTTCCACATCTGCTAAACGTTCCAAATTTAATATCAAACTCTTAGGAAAATTAATTGTTCTTAATTTTTGCTTTATTATAGGCCATCCTGTGATAGGTTTCCTTCGCCAATTACGTACAAGATCAGAAACTAGGTCTACGATATTTGAACCTATAATGGGATCTCCATTTATTACAATCTGACCATTGGAATCCCAATTAATTTGACCTTTCAAAGTGTTATATAAAGCTATTCCTTTATTTTTTACACTGGTAGGAAGACTGCTTTCTAAAATAGATTTAAAATTTTTATGTTTCAACTTCTTCTTCTTCAGTTTCATTTACAGATCTTGAGGCATTATAGTTGGTATATTTTTCTTTCAAATCTATTAACTTTTGTAATATCTCCTGATACTTTATTCTTTTATCGTGAATGTTCATATGTGAATTTAAAATTTGGGTAAGCTCGTTTTCGATACTAGACATTTGTTCCAATTTAGGTTCATATAACGTAGTAGGTTGAGTCTGTTGTTGTTGTTGTCGCTGTTGTTGTTGCTGTTGCATAGTAATATTGTTATTATTTATTTTTTCGTAATCTGAAAAAGGCATAACCACTACTTTCTTCATTATTATTATTATTATTATTATTATTATTATTATTATTATTATTATTATTATTATTATTATTATTATTATTATTATTATTATTATTATTATTATTATTATTATTATTATTATTAGTTTTGACCAGTTAGTAATTTAGTTAAAAAGGGTGTTACAATGGAAAATAATAGAGGGAGGAAGGCTCCTCCTGTCTGTATCAGTTTCTTTTTCTTAAAAAAATTCTTCTTTTTAATTTTACGCGTAAGTTTTCTAACGATGTTGCTATGTCGACGTAACTTTTGTTTCTGAGGCTCTTTTATTGGAACATTTCCTTTTATAAGGTTAAGACAAATTTCACATACGAGTCGGGTAAATGATGTACATTTTAGATGTTTACGTTTTTCAGCTTTACTTAGTTTCTTGTAGTTTTTTATAACTGGTAAATATTTTTCAATTAGCTTGCTCATTGTTATTCAGGGATGTAGACAATTTCAGTTTCGTTAGGTAAGATGTTTGTGCGTAGCAGTACCCTGTACGTGTTCTTAGGATGAAGATCACACAGTAAATAACCGTGTGGGATGGATGTAACTTCTTTATATACCTTTAGAAACTCTTTTCTTTGCATAGGAAACATTTGAGTTGCTAATACATTGATCTGACTCACGTCTCTTCTTTGTCCGAACAAAATTAGGTATTGTGTATTTAAAGATACATCTCTCATATACTTATTCTGATGAAAGATATTTTGTGTTATAAAAAACACTGTAACATTTAAATGATGAGAGTAGACTGTGAAAGTTTCAGCTATATCCTCGTTCAGTTTATGCATCAAATCGTCAAGGATAATAATTTTATGACCCTGTATATTTTCCAAAGACTTTACATCGTATATACCTTCATGAAATTGAATCACATCTTTATATTCGTTAAAAATAGATTGATAGATGCTGTAACACCAGATTATTTTCACGGGGAGTTGTTCGAATAGAACAGGGTGTTTTAGGAACTTTAGCAAAGCGTAGGTCTTACCCGATCCCGTTGGACCACATACGAGAGATGTACAGGGGGATCTAAACACGAATTTTTCTAAGGTGTTCATCATACCAATGCTTATTCAAAACTGTTAACAACAATATTTATTTGAACTTTATATATAAAGCATAAAGATACAAAATGGCGGGAAGGGTTAATGTTTCATGTTTAGGTTTGAAAATTTCTGAAAGAGGGCGGAGTTATAGATTCGTGTAATGTTTGGGGGAGGAGGGTTGAGTTATAGGGATATATATAACTTATGCTTGGGAGTTAGCTGGTAGTTCTATTCAGTCTGTCGTGGAGTCTGCATCTTAGCGATAGTTACTCTAGGTGTGTTTTCCGTTGTGTGAGTGGCAATAATAATAATAATAATAATAATAATAATAATAATAATAATAATAATAATAATAATAATAATAATAATAATAATAATAATAATAATAATAATAATAATAATAATAATAATAATAATATTTTATTACAGTTCTTGTTTTCGTGATACCTGCTGAGAATCTTCAGAATGTCGCAGTTAAATATCTTCAATGCCGGAAAAATGCACAACCTCATGAAATTGTTTGCAGTAAGTCTTGTTATTATTTTTATTTTTATTTTAAAAAATATTTATTTTTATTTTAAAAACTTTAGTGTTTTATTTTTTCTGAAAACTTTTTAATAATTTGTTTTTCTTAAAAATTTGTTTTTCTTAAAAATTTGTTTTTCTAAAAAATTTGTTTTTCTTAAAAATTTGTTTTTCTTAAAAATTTGTTTTTCTAAAAAATTTGTTTTTCTTAAAAATTTGTTTTTCTTAAAAATTTGTTTTTCTTAAAATTTGTTTTTCTTAAAAAATTTATTTCTATTGTAAGTGTTTTATTTATTTTGAAAACATGGAACTTATATATTTTATTTATAATTTATTATTACAGTTTCGCCCATTCTGCTATATCTCCGGAGCTAGTGGGTTTAACAGAGGCGGAGGAGGGGGTGGAGGGTTCAACAACAACAACAACAACAACAACAACAACAACAACAACAACAACACCAACAACAACAACAACGATCTCCTTCATCTGATAATAATGGTGAACCCAGAGAAGCTGAACCACCCCGTGAAGATCGTAAAATTGTACAAGCTAAACGTGGTCTTCAAAATCGTGATGCTAAGAAAAGAGTTACATGGGTCAACGATGCCGGTGCAGGAACCAGCGGAGTGAACGATCACAGAGATACACCTATGGATGTTGATCCTTATGATGGCCCAGATGATGGGGTAAGTGTAATTTACGAAATTCTTTTAAATACATACTGTTTGAATGAATTATTAATTAAAGTAAATGCTATAGATAATCTTGTAACTGTAATTATTTAAAACAATAAGAAAATGATAGAATCAGTTAAGTTAGGTTAAGGTAGATCTTATGTTATTACTAGTATATTTATGATTGATTCTCTTTTTACAGAAGAATAACAAAAGAAAACGTGATGATGATGATGTTGATGACGATGATGAAGATTTTACAGCTGAATTATTAGAAATTACAACGACTGCTGTCTCTAGAAATTCAGGAGTCATTGACACTCATCGGTACAGAATCAGGGTCAATGAAGAAAATGTATTCAACCGAGGGCTTGATATTGAGGATGCTTTCAGAAGGGTCATTCGGGCTATTGTTGAACATCTAAAAAAGGAGGTGAACTATGGAGAATACAAAGCAAGATTTTGGTTTACTTTCAATGATGGTGCTCGCAACGAATTCCACGTCAACCTTGCTCATAAAGATGTAAAAGATAATGATGATTTGGTATCAACCCTGTGCACCCGACTGGAGAGGGCCTTTCAGTCTGGAGATAAAGCTACGTTCAGCGATTTCATAGTTGAAGTCCAGGTATTACATAACCCTGAAGGGAGTGGACCTCTATTCCCTGATCAAGTTAATTTTATCCACCCTGAGCTTATCACACGTCATTTATGCGCAAGTACTTATGATAGGAGGATTGATGCAGTTGGTTGTGGATTTAAAGCTATAGCAACCTGTGTAAAAGTTGTTACTGAAAAAAAGATACATAATGTTGACACTGATACTATAGTAAAAATTGGCTGGGAAAATAGCCGATCAGTGCGGTTTAAATTATGCTGAACCTTTGACTGTTGATAAATTTGCTATAATAGAACGGGTCTTAAATTGTAGGATATTTGTCTACAGAAACGATAAAGATGAAAAGTTGCATGTGGTTTATAAACCAAGAGAAAATGATAGAGATAAAGATTTGTATATAATAGGATGGGATGCCGTCAATACTCATTATTATTACCCTCTTCCCAACGATAAAATCAAATTAACAATAGGTAGTGTGAATCCTAAGAACATAAAGGGTCAAATTTTTTGTAGACAATGTTACAGTTTTGTGACAAATATGGCTTTACATCTAAACCAGGAATGTGAATATTATAAATGTAAACAGTGTCTCACATACGAATGCGGGGGAAGGGCTGAAGATAATAATATTCCTTTAAAGTATTGTCCTGAATGTAATCGTCACTTTTATAATGAAGAATGTCTTAAGAACCATAGAAAAAACAACAAATGGGTATGTAAGAAAATAAAAATTTGTGAGCTGTGTGATACAACGAAAATTGCTGATAATAAAGGACAGTTGAGACATGACTGTGTGAATATACGTTGTCTCGTTTGCGACGAGAAGTATAACCCTGATAAAGGGGCTCATAAATGTTTCATGAAAACATTGAAAAAGAAAGAAAAGGACTGGCAGGAAAAGAAAAATGTTTACACATTTTATTACGATGTGGAAACGTATAACCATAACGAAACAGATAAAGGTGATGGCCGATCAGTTGTTGACATGGTACCGTACTTACTTAAAGTATGCTGGTCTGTTATAAATGCAGCGGTAAAGAATTAAGAAATGAACAGTGTGAGAAATGTGGAACTAAACGAAAGGAAATCTTCCATTTGGATTTGAATGCTGAAAATGATACAGAAAAGTGTCCAGTCGATAAATTCATAAATTATTTATTCAGTTTTTCCAAAAAACATCAGAAAGACGAAATAATAGTAGCAGCTCATAATGGAGGTAAGTTCGACACTCAATTCGTGTTCAGTAAATTATTAGCAAGACCCGGTGCTAGTGTTATTTCTAGTAACCCTGTAAAACGTGGAACAAAGATCATCACTATGACAGCTCAGCATAATATAACATTTAAAGATACTCTCTTATACATGCCCTGTGCTTTGAAGAAGCTACCTAAATGCATGGGGCTTGAAGGTGATGTAGCTAAAGGGTTCTTCCCCTATAGATTTCTTACTCTGGATAATGTAAATTATGTTGGTCGGATACCTGCTAGAGAATTATTTGAAACTGACCGCATGGAAGAGTCAGAGAAACGAGAATTTACCGAATGGTATAGCTCGTTCGAGAACAGAGAGTATGACATAAAAGCTGAATGCACTAAATATTGTGTGCAGGATGTTGACATTTTACGTCAAAGTTTTGAAAAATTCCGAAAGATATTCATTGATATGTTCCAAATAGATTGTTTAACAGAATGTTGTACAATTGCTTCATTATGTTTTAGAGTCTTTAAAACTCATTATATGAAAGATGATACTGTTGCTCATATTAGTCGACACGGAGAGAAAAATTATTCGTACGAAGGTATTCGTTGGATAGCATTCATGGAGAAGTATACAGGCCAAAGGATAACCCATGCCCGGAATGGAGGCGAACGAGTGTTTAAACTTATAAGAATAAACACGTACATCCAGACGGTTACACTGAGGTTCCTGTTGTTGATTATACACCTATTGACGGAGATGCCTTTGTAGCCCTCAGACAGCTTCAAGTAGACAACCAGCTGAAACCCAGGAATGAACAGAGATGGAAGGCTATGGATAAGGCTGCGTCTGCACCCGGTGCTAGACCAGTGGAAAAGAAACGCATAGCGTACTTGTTCCATGGATGTATCTGGCATGGGCATCAGAGTTGTGAGGATGGCAAGCTTGAACATAGAGGTGTCTCCAGTCTCGACAGGTATAGAATAACCATGCTGCAGGAAGAAGCATACAAAAGAGCAGGCTTTGAAGTTGTGAGGGTGTGGGAATGCGAATGGAAAAAAATGAAAGATGAGTGCTTGGTGAGTATACTCAACGCTGACCCTGACGAAGAGGAGGAGGATACGGAACTTCTGAGACCGTATGTTAATAGAATAGGCAACGATGTCGCCAATAATAGACTTGCTAATAGGGCGACGTATTGTACGAGGTCAGAATCGTATATTACTTCCTCCCACGCATTTGAATAAAATTCGTTACTAGATTTTCACATCGCTGTACTCCAGGAAAGTACAAAAACTCAAGAGAGTTCTCACAGGTAATCCTTGTAGCTGAAATCTTGGAGCGGGCAGTATCCCTAGCATTCTGGAATACATAAAGTGAACATGAATGAGAAATATTTTGTAGTCATGCCAAGCCGGTACCCCTCAAAACTTCATATCTGTTTACTCCTAGTAGGTGCCATGAAAAGCATCAACATACCCTATGTCGACGCTAAAAGTGACATTGAGGGATTCAACACTGATAGTCAATTATATTGAGAAAAGCTTTGCATAAATGAATAATCAACTGAAACTAAATACAAGAAAGGCATATCGCGATCTGAAATTCGAATTGGCTAGACCTGCAGATCAGTTTGTTCGCCATCATGAAAGCCCTTCCCGAAATGAAAAACTAGAGGCTTCAGGGTACCCCTTGCACTCGGTC
>JABUQX010144904.1:10000-21718 GCA_015478945.1 Trachelipus rathkii | reverse complement strand
TATATATATATATATATATATATATATATATATATATATATATATATATATATATATATAATAAATTAATGATTATTATTGGTCGTCCTCCTATGTGTGGCTCGCCTAAAATTTTTAAATTCTTAATTTGCCCGCGATAGACTAAAGGTTGGGCACCACTGGGCTACTGTATATAAATACTTGCTATATTTTTAAATTTCCCATTTTTCTATAGTTGCCTATTTCATAGTGAGCAATAAGATGGTATTCTGGTCAGTTCTATAACAAAAGCCTATGGAAGTTTTAATAACTTTGAAAACCCTGTAACTTTTTTTCCTAAAGAAATCAGTCATTTTCATTTTAATCATTATTATATTTTGTCTATCCTAAGATATTTATAAAAATTGGTAATGCTGGGGTTCTGATCAACCGAATTTGAAAAAGTTTATAATTAAAGGGGAGGCCGAATTCCTTGAATTCTATTTTGCTCAATTAGAAATCTTAAACATCCAAAGGACTACTCAAAATATGGTAGATAAGGGTACTACTTATATTGACAGCAAGTTTAAGGTAGAACTAATAGAATCTCTAAAACTTGATGAGGAAAGTTATGATAGAGAAAAATCCCTCCTTATAAATTTAAATTAGGACTGTAGCCTAGGTATTGTAAGTTACTTTTTGACAAGACAATTAAATATGTAAATTTTACATCATTAAATCATAGAGCGAATGTGGAGCTGAAAATAGAAATTAAAAATTAATTAAAATCAAATGCTATTGCGAAAGTGAATGTAAACATTGAAAAACATGATTTGTGATTTCGTATATTTAAAGTATTCTTGAAAAAGAGATTTTTGTCATGGGGGAACTTGTCAATGAGGGGGAATGTAGAGGGCTGCCTAGACTATAGGAAATAGGCAGTCCTTTCATTAAAATTAATTACATTTGAACAAATGGAGCATTGTTTTTAATATAAGCTTACATTTTTTCGACATTTTAGCATCGTAGAGACTATATATATATATATATATATATATATATATATATAGATATAGATATATATATATATATATATATATATATATATATATATATATATATATATATATATATATATATATATATATATATATATATATATATATATATATATATATATATACTTCTTGCTTTTGAACGAAAGTTTAAAAAAAAAAATTGCGCAGTTTATTTTTGGTGGCTCCAAACAGGCTCCATATCCGGTAATTCTTGTTCTGACTCTAGCTCCACAACTTTAAATTTACTTGCCCCCCACAGATTCGGCTTACTCCACACAAAATCTTGTAGCTCCGGGGAAACCCTTACAGTTATATATATATAGCATATATATATATATATATATATATATATATATATATATATATATATATATATATATATATATATATATATATATATATATATATATATATATATATATTTCTTGTCCTGATGTATTTACACTATGTAATTTAAGCCGTTTTCGTTTTTGCATTTGTGATTACGAAACGTGAATTTAATTTAAATAAATTATAAGACTGGTTGAATGCTTTTTATTACCAATTAATTATTAGTAGTACAAATTCTAAAGAGGATGAGTACATAAAAGGTGAATTTGCAAAAGGTGAATTCGCAAAGTCCGTTTGAAAAGATTATTAAGAAGGAGGATATGTCACTTGTTTCTGCAGTTAAATCTAAAAAAGAAATTAGGAGTTTCTAAAAATAACGTTTTTGAAACAAAAGATATTGATGTGGAAGATATGAAAATGAAGATTTCTAAAAATGATGCTTTGGTAACAAGCACCCTTAGAAGTACGGATTCTATTAAAGTAAGAAAAGAAAATGCGTACATTAATGCGAATTTTAAAAGTAATTTGCTAAAGCCTTGTCAAAAAAATCATTTTAAAGAAAGATAAAGAAATCATATCCAAAACTTCTAAAGTTAAGACTAAAGCAGTAAAGCCTCTTCCAAATAAGTTTAAAGTTCCTAAAAATGAAAATAAGTTTGAAGATATAAAAGATAAAGGTTTAAAAAACCATATAGATTTAATTCAAAATTTAAACAAAGAAAATAAAGACAAAAAACAAAGTAAGACAAAACCTAAGTTGTTTTAAACAAAGGAAGAGAAAACCTATTTATGCTGAACATGAAAATATTAAGAAGTTATAAAAAACTTTGTGAACCAAAGTTCAAAAAGAAACAAGGAAGAAAAAGTACATTGCACAAAAAGAAAGACTTTTCCAATATAAGTGAGCTTAGAAGAAGAAAAAGGTGTGATTTTAGGAAACATTTTTGTTTTCGAAAAGTCAGAAAGAATAAATTAACATTTCCTCTCCTTATAACCCAGAGAAAGTTGTATATAAGATTTAAATATGTTTTCAAATATGCTTTCACGAAAAGAATGAAAATTGACTTGATATTTTAGTTTAAGTAAAAGGAAAAAGAAATTTTCATATTTCTTTTTATTTTGTTTAATTGAAAGGGCTAAATAAAATTAATAAAGTTTCCGAAAAACGGGGAATGTTAATGTTTATTTAACATTAGAATAAAATTTTATATTTAAATGATCAAAGAAATAGCAATGTTAAAATATTAATCATTGCAAATATCACAAAGGAATTTCCTGCAATAGAAAGTTGCATCATAGAGAGCAACAAACGCGCATGCGTTAACTGAGGTATAGCCGGGAGAAAGTTCTCTCAGCACTTGCTATGTGTTGAGAATTACAAGAAGAAGTGTTTATAAAATGAAGCTTACAATAAAACCGGCACTAGTTAATTAAAGGATTGATAGATACATTAAAAAGCCCAATAAATCAGGTAAAAAACCATTTTATGTTATATCATGATTTGCTAATAGATGTGTTTCGATTTCATCACTTGAAAATTTATTGTAAAATTATTGACGGTCTATTATATATTTTGTTTAAATTTATTATATATTTGTTTTATATTTTAGTTATTTTTTGTATATAACATTTTTTACATTATTGTTTTTTGTTGTTTTAATTTCAGAACCAGAAGTTCATTTATGGTAATATGTTCAAATAAAGCTGTATTAGAATTTCTGCGTATCATGATTCCTTCTTTTTGGTTCTATCTTAAGAAGCTATTTATCATATATATACAGTGGCGTATCCAGAATTTTTTTTCCAGAAATATATTTAAAAATATATATATATACTGTATATATATATATATATATATATATAAAGAATATATATATAAAGGTAGAAGGACATATATATATATATATAAATACAAATTATATATATATATATATATATATATATATATATATATATATATATATATATATATATATATATATATATATATATATATATATATATATATATATATATATATAAAGTGGAAGGACCAAATATTAAATTTCTAAGAAAAAATGGAGTAATTTATATAAATACAAAATCATCTTACCTCAATTGTTAACTTTAATCGCCGGGCATGAGAGTGAGCAAAAATCCGAGGTAAGATAATATCAGTTTTTATGTCAATATTTAATGTATGAAGAGGAGAAGTCCAGTAAGTCTTTCATTCCAATAGTATTTCTCAAGAAGCTTTTCAGAAGTCTTAATGTTGAAATGCTTCTTTCTACTGAAGCAGTAGACACGGGTAAAATTGCCAGTATTTTGTGGTAACAAGATGTGCAACATTTGGAAATTCAGGATTAAGGAACAAGAAACTAGTCCGTCCATTGCTGTTTTTGGACGATCTGTGCTGTGATGCCATTTCAACTTCCATAAATCCCATTCTGCTTTTGCCAAATCTTCTATTAGGCTTTCGAGATCTTCCTTGTAAAATGTTACACAATCTTTTTATCTTCTCATATGGCACATTACACCTGTTCGGTATGACAAAATGCAAAGATATAACTTCCTCATGATTTAAAAACCTCTCTCCTAATTCTGATATTAAATCATAAAAAATGGTATGAAATGGATGTACAAATATAAGTTTGTGGGTCGGAAGTAGGTATGTTGGGTCTGTATTTTTGGAACTTGTTTATTCTTGGTATAGCAATTTCAATACCCATCTCAGATATGCTTACACATTCTTCAAAATCTGCTGAAATTCTAATGTTGCATTTTCTCTGATGGCTTCAAGTTTTTACTTTTTACTAAAGGACTTACGAGATTTGTTCCTGACAGCGACGAATTATATAAATTAATTTACTCTCTGCACTTTATATTATTAACAGATATGATACTTCTAAAATTTTTAGTGTCTAGAAAATTTCGGGGGGGCGCCCTGATACGCCACTGATATATATATATATATATATATATATATATATATATATATATATATATATATATATATATATATATATATATATATATATATATATATATATATATATATATATATATATATATATATATAGATATATATATATATATATATATATATATATATATATATATATATATATATCGGTTCCGGCCAAAGTCTGGTTTCACCTTTGCAATTCTGATTATAAATAAGTCAATTAAAAACTAAATATAATTCCACCTATTTCAATTATTATATTAATTATAATTTATATATACTATCATTTATATCATTCTTAAATATTTTTATCATTACTATTTTTATTAATTTCGCATCAGTTCTTTGGGTTAGTTGGCAATACTATTTTATATTTTATAGGCCATGCTATTTTGCAGTTGCAAGTTCTCCCTTCTTATTAGAACTTCATCGTGGTTTAAAGGGCTTTCAAATTGTGTTAAAAGTTTTCTTTTATTCAATTTCAAAATTAACAGGTTAATTTCTTTTCCTTAACTTTCCAACTTCATTTCTATTAATTCTCCTACTCAATCATAACTTCTAAATTTAACGTTCTTAATTATAAAAGCTTTTTATTGTAGAATTTTAAGGTGCATCAAATTCTTTGAAACCAATTTAGGAGAGTGTTCGATATAACTTCACTCATTCAATCTATATTTCCATATTTTAATATACCTCGAAGTATGTCTTTAAAACAAAGCTAGTATCGATATATATTTCCAATATCTTTCTCTACCCATCACGCTATTTCGTGAGCTGTGTGTTCGTAATCTTGGTATGGACCCGAACTTCCTTAATTAAGAATTCCCTTGCAAATCGGCAGATTTATTAATTATCAATTTTCTAAAATATGAGATTCTTTAATTTCGATTATCTCAACTTGTTAATTTTTTATTTTTAAAAATAATTGTAGTTTCTAAGCTAATTCAAAAAATTCCACCCATTGGTGTGTTTGAAATTAAAATGATGCCAAAAATTCCAAAAATATGTCATGATGTTCTTTAGGTCTAAAGAGTAAAAAAAGAATCATAAATAAATCTCCTAGACAAAGCGGATTAAAATTCCATTGGGTAACTAGGAAGCCAGAGAGATTCAAAATGATACATAAATACGTTACTAACATAGCTACTAAATAAAGGAATGTCCATTTCAGCATCATCAATTTATTTGTAAAATTTTTCATAATAAAAATATTATATCTTTAGTAGTTATAGGTAGTAATTCTTCAAACCCGGATCTAGCCATAATCTTCAGATTATTAGATTAACCATAATTAGATTATGATCTAACCAAACCATTGATCATTGCTGCGGTGGACAATAAGGAATTAAAATTTATTAATGTCGTTTTACTTAGACACGTCGTGAAAGCAAGCTTTGAACATGAAAACTCGCCACAACGTATTTATCTGCATTCTAAAATTTTAAAATCTCTGTAACAATTATTGTTCATTCTAATTTTAGCCTTTATAACGGCAGAGTAAAGCAGTATTTAAATACATATCTAATATAGGAAAATATTAAACATATATGTAGTATTAATGTAATTAAATAGTTTAATAAGGATTTAAATACAATGTATTTAAATATAATTATTTTATCATTTATGCGCGTCCATGGGTGCTGTGATAACTCAAATGAAAGGTTCGCGAGGTCGTGCAAGTCCAAAGGCGTAGAAGTGGAGTTTCTATGAACTTTGTTAATAGCTGTGGTCTACTTGCTAATTTCGAATTTGTTGAATATAGCATATCACCTCTCTAACTCTCATCTTAACATTTTACTGATCTGAAATAGATATCCAGAGATTTCTTCTTTAATTAATAACCTTAATATCTCTATCTAAGCAGTAACACTCCTGTAACATATACAGTTGATGGTTGGTACTCGTGCTATAAAGTTGTGTTTGCTGTTTATAATGGGGGCTTGCGTGTTTTGCCTTATTTTTTATTGGTTATCTGAATTTTAAAATTTTAGTTATCCATTTCAAGTTTTAACTTATTTTAATCCTTGATATTATTTTAGTGCTTTATTGCTTAATATTTGTAATTTACAAAGGAGGCACATGTTGCGTAAATTTTCAACAAACTAAAACTTTAAGATTATTTTTTTAGTGCCTATCTTTTTCAACTTTTACATATTTACTTTACTGTGCTAAGATTTAAGTCTCTTTTTAACTTTTTTAGGTTTTACTTATTTATTGCACATATTGTTTAGCATTTAATCTCCATTTTTCTAAACGAGATAGTGCAAATTTTAATTCAGGTCCTAGTATTTTTGCTTTCGTTTTTTTTTGCCTGTACGAGGATTTGTGCAAGTGTGGGGTTGAGCACGTACTTGTACGAATGACCGGATTGCGTGGACGTAGGGGTGGCCGAGGACGGAGTTCTCAATTGACTTCGCCAATGTCCGTACGTAGCCTAGACGATATCTTCGAATCTGTGGAGTATCACCTCTCTAACTCTCATCCTAACCTCTTACTTCTGTCTGAGATCCAGCTACCCAGGGATTTTCTTTCTCTAATAAACTTAACATCTCTAACTATAACCTTTTACACAATTTCCGAACAAATGGTGGAGTCTGTGCTTATATGAACATTAACACTCCAGTAACACGTCTCGAAAATCTTGAATCTCCTAACTTCGATAATCTATGTTTTAAGATCTTTCTTCTTCTTCTTCTTACTACTACTACTATCTTGTGTTTCTGCTACTGCTCTCCTAATAGAACAGATTTTCCGACCCTATTTAAATATCTAACTATTTCTCACGAGACTGTTACTTCTTCTCATCCGAATGCTGAGGTCCTCAACTAAGGAGACTTCAACGTACATCACACTGAGTGGTTGGGCTCCTCTCATACTGATACAGGTGGGAAGGATGCCAAAACATTCAGTATTCTCAACGACCTGGAACAGTTGATTAAGTAACCTACACACATACCAGATCGTCCTAACCAATTCTTGAACACTCTTGACCTGTGCTTCACTTCTCGCTGCAAATACACAGTTTTCCCTCTTATTGGTAACTATGACCACAATCTTGTAGCTCTTAATTACAACACTTTCTCTCCAGCAGCTCCACCATGCCCTAAACGTACTTTTCTGGCACTTTAATGGGCTAAGTGGGGGACATTGTGTCGCTTCTTTGCTACCCATCCTTGGTATGAATCCCTCTTTGACTGGGATGACGCTTCAGTGACTGCTGAAAAAGTAGGGGTGGTGATCTCCGAGGGAATGTGCAGGTTCAATCCCTTCTTCTAAATTTTTTTCTCCTCAAAATCCGTGGTTCGATGGTACCTGTTCTCGTGCCCTTCACGACAGAGATAATACCTATAGGAAATGAAAAAACGCTCCTTCTCCTATCACTCTTGCTAATTTTCGTTCAGCTCGGAATCGTTGCAGGGATATTATTCGTCACGTTAAGCGTGTTTTCACCAAAAGGAAGTGCGTTGACCTCGATCCTGATAAAAATTTCTGGTCCCCTTGCCTAAAACATCTCTAATAACTTCTGTAAATTTGCCTTTCCTCCTCTTATTTGCTTCGACGGATCTGTAGCTAATACTCCTGAAAAGACAAATCTCTTCGGCCTCCTTTTTACATCTAATTCCAGCCTGGACGATTCTGGCAACCTTTCTCCTCTCAGGTGTTCCATGACTCTTCCTGTGATTATACATGATCAGGTGCATGAGATCCTGAGAACTATGAACGTTAGGAAGGCTAGTGGCACGGACGGCATTCGTCCCCGTGTTTTGAGTGAGTTTTCTTTCGAGCTGGAGCCTGTGCTCGTTCGGCTTTACTCTCTATGCCTTAGTTCTACCACTTTCCCTCAATGCTGGAAGCACGCATATGTTCAACCGATACCGAAAAAATGTAACCGTTCTGATCCTTCCAACTATCGACCTATAGCTCTCACTTGTATTGTCTAAAATCTTTTAAATCCTTCTCAACTCTCATATCCTGGATCATCTGGAATCTCGTTTCCTTCTTTCAGATCACCAGTACGGTTTTCTACGTTCGAGGTCAACTAGTGACATTCTTTCCTATCTCACTGATCTATGGTCCTCTGCCCTTTAGCACTATTGCGAGTCGTGCGTGGTGGCGCTCGATATATCGAAAGCCTTTGACCGGGTACGGCATGCGTCACTGCTCCCTAAACTCCCTTCCTTTGGGTTCTATACTTCTATTCTTCTCTTTGCTCACTTATGTCTAGTTTTCTCTCAGATTGTTGCATATCGACACTCGTTGATGGAGCGACCCTTCTTCCTTTCCTGTTAATTGTGGTGTTCTTCAAGGTTCTATTCTATCTCCAACTTTATTCTTACTTTTCATTAACGATTTTCTCAGCTGCACATCTAACTCTGTTCATTCTTATGCCGATGACTCAACTCTCCATTCTTCCACTCATTTCAAATCTGCTCCCGTTTTGCTTCTCAACTTCAACTTTGCGATTCTATTCTTGCAAATTTGGATGGGATTTCCCGATGGGGTCCCCGCAACCTTGTGAAGCTTAGCTCTTTTAAAAACAACTTCACGTCTCCCTCTCAAAAACACTCTCCAACTATCCTCTCTTCTTCGACGTCTCTCCCGTCTCATATGTGGACAACATAAACATCCTTGGTATGAACATAAATAATAAGCTATCTTGGAAACCTCACATCACAACGGTTGCTAAGGTGGTTTCATAGAAACTGGGTGTTCTGTTTTAGTTGCGGGAATTTTTTTTCCCGAATAGTTACTGCTATTATATAAGGTCTTATCTCCCCTTGTATGGAGTACTGTTCCCACATTTTTTTTGAGGGGGTTCCGGTTCAGCCCTTCTATTGGATAAGGTTAAGGCTAAAAGATTAATAAACTCCCTTGACCTTCTATTGGTGCTCTATCTCTTTACTATAGGAACTACACAAGGGCAGATGCTTGAATGAATTGATCTCTCGCATTCCGTCACATAGGCGTCGCTCTGGTTGCACAATTAAGGGGTGTCCAGCTTTCTCATGAATTTTGTGGGAATATTGGGAACTCCAGGCTTGTTCGTTGTGGTGCCTCCTCCTTTCCGACCAACTCTCTTCCTTCATCTGTTTTTCCTGCTGTATTTAATCTCCCTCTCTAAGTCCTCCGTCTGCGGTCACCTCTGAGATTCGAGTTAAGCTTGGGTTTCCTCCATCATTTTTTCCTCCCTCCTCGAAAAGGGCTCTGCCAGTAAGCGGTGGTTGCCTGAAAGAAAAAAGAAAAGAAAAATGGGGGGGGGGCAGCGTCTAGTACATCTTCAATCTTCATACCCTCTAGTTTTAATTTAAACTTCATATTACTACAATTTCCTTTTGTTTCTGCTACTGCTCCCCCAATGGAACAGATTAATTTTTCCTTTTACTTTTTTTACTACTACTCACGAGATTTAAATCTTCTTGTCCAGATAATGAGATACCCTATTTACTTTTCAATATAAATATACAATTTCCCTCCTATTGGTAACTGACCAGTCTTGCAGCTCTTTATTATAAGATCCTCCAGCATCTTCACCCTGCCCTAAACGTATTTTGTGGCAAATTAATATGGCTAGATCAGGCTCATTTCGTGTTTTCTAAACAATCCTCGCAACAAATCCTGCTCCGAGATATGCTTCGGAATATTCCGAAAATATTGGGCGTAATAACCGCTGATGGAATGGGAAGGTTTATTTCTTATTTGACTATTTTCTCAAAATTCAAAGCTCGATGATTTCTGGTGACATCCAGGAAAGAAAGAACGATTGCCAGGTGTGGAAAAACTCTTTCTACAATCATTTTTGCTATTTTTCATTCAGCTTGGAATAAACGCAAGAATATTATTCGTCAGGCTAAGAGTACTTTTACTAAAAGAAAGTACGGTAACTTCCTTGGTTCTCGTACAGATAAAATTCGCTTTTTGTCAAAAAAAAAACTTTTGTAAATTGATTTTCCCTTCTTATTCAATCTGATGGATCTGTAGCGAACACCCCTGCTAAAAAGGCTAATATCTTCGACCTCTTAGTTTTCAGCCGATTCTACCCTGGACGATTCTTGCATCCCTCCTCCCACTCCTCACTAAAGTTTCCTTGCGAAATAACACGACGTTACCATTTTCTGCACCGGTAGAGCGATCAAATTCCGACACCCAAAAATAGCTTTTTCAGTAGAAATGTTTGATTTGCTCCACAGAAATCGTTAATAAAGGGAAACTTGTAAGTAGTCTTATTTTTAAATTTACGAAATTTAGGCTAATTAAAATATTTAAAAACAATTTATGCATATAGTACATAAATATATTTATAAAAATGGATACAGAATTTAAATACATTTTTCCCATGTATTTGCCATACATTCAGTGTATTTAGCACAGAACTCTGGGTAATGTGCTGTATATGCACTCACCCGAAACTAGTCGGCAATACATTTCATAATAGAAGTGTTTAAGTTTGTTTTGATACTCCTAGCGATTACAAAACTCCGCCTTAAGAAAAAAAAAAAAAAAAAAAAGATGCTTTATGAACAACTGTACACAATTTTACTTTCAAGATTCTCTACATTCAAATGTTCAGGATTTTATAATGCAAACCATCTATTGGTATTTTTACATTCTATTATTGTTTACTCATAAAAAAAAAAGGTATCAGTTTATATTTTGGCCAGTTCCAGAAAAGAAATAAGATTTCAAATTATATTCTACATGTCTTGAATAATAATTTGCTGTAAATATTAATGTTTTGCAGAACTATATTAAAAAGTTTATATATTCCATAAAATTTACTTTCAACCATGTTTTATATCTAAACAAATTACACGGAGAAAAAGGTCACAATATTCAAAATTCAAAGACAAAAATTGGAATAAAAATCTCTAACCAAAGCTATATAATTTCAGAAATTTTATTTTAAATAAAATTCAAAATTTCAAGTTTTAATATATAGTTTACTAAACGTTCAAGGGAATTTCACAAATACTACTAAAAATTATTCACTGTTTATTTGAGCACTTTGTCTGAGTACAAAAACTATAATAAATGCGCCAGACAATGTCTTCTGTAATATAAAATGCGAGCATGAAGCGAAACTGAACACGAACTGATGGGCCTACAATGTTCTCGTTTGATATTGCGACAAAATAAAAATCATGCCCATCTCAATGAGGATATTAGTATCCAGCAATATTTATTTTTGCAATTTTAAAAATTTTTGGCTGGTCTTATATTAACTGTCCTTAGAGATGGAGTATAAAGATAAAAAAGTTAAGACAGTTGGAGAATAGCACCAAACAGAAATGGTCAGTAATGGAAGAAAACCACCACATACACTATTTCTATTGGAAATAGGTGTGATGCGATGTAGAATGGTTTGATAGAGTGAGAAGAAAACTGAACATTTAAATTTGTTTTATATAAAAAAATATTTCATGGTTGTAG
>JABUQX010144904.1:0-5000 GCA_015478945.1 Trachelipus rathkii | reverse complement strand
AGATCTATACTCTTATTCCAGACCATAGTCTCACTACCATGCACATAAACACAGGTAACAACATACCTCATGTAAGACTTTAGCGCACTTCAAGACTTAGTCCTTTACATCCACCACTAACGATTTAACTGCACCAGCAACCTTCCTGCCACAATCCTTTCTACCACACCTGCATCATCCGTTCCCTTCTTTATCCAACACATACCCTAAATATTTAAACTCAGTACACTGGCTCCAGCTAAGCCTCACCACATAACTCACACTGAGTGGACTGTCCATCACAAACTTCATAACCTTACTCTATCTTTACGTTTACTTTCAAGCCCCTCCTTTACACACACTGTGCCAAATTCCCTCTACCAACTCTCCTCAAACCTTTCAGACCACCACACACAACCAAATTCATCCGTATATAATAGGTAGGCACCCTCCACTCATTCCATTTCCATCATTCTAACACCATTTCCTGCCACCCCCACCTCTAATTCTTTCATAACCCCATCCATATACAAGTTGAATAACCAAGGACATAACACAACCCTGTCTCACTCCGCTATTAATACTAAACCAATCACCTTTGACAACATTTATTCTTACACGCTCACTATTTTCATATACTTTGATTCCATCTCAGAAGCCTACCAACAACACCATATATCACTAACACTGCCATAGAGCTTCCTTATTAACCCTATCATACGCCTGTTGTAAATCCATAAACCTAAATACAATTTATTCTTCTCCCTCATTTCAATCATTTGTTTCAATGTAAAGATTTGATCCACACATCCTCTACCTACTCCTAAACGCACCTTGTTCTTCACCAATCAGTCCCCAGTCACACGACGCACTCTTTCGACCAAAATACCAGCATATATCTTCCACAACACTCAATAAACTTATTCCCATAATTTCTACAGTTCCCCTTATCTCCTTACCCTTATATAAGGGTACTATTACAGCTCTCCTCCAATCCTAACTATACCCTCCATAAACGCTTTATTAAACAATCAAATCCAATCAATCACCATTCCTCCCTGTTCTTGATCATTTCACCAGTACTCTATCTATACCTGCAGATTTACCATTCTTCAACTTTCTCACTCTACCCATTACCTCCCTCCTTAACAACCTCATCCCCAAAATACCTATTCCTTCTGCACCATCAAACCACACACATTCACTATGACCCTTTATTACGCCAACATATGCAGATTTTCGAAGTAAATTCTTCCCCACCCCCTCACATCCATTTACTGTTACAAAAGCACCATTCCTATTCATTATATTCTAAGCATGTTCCCTTTCTCATTCTTAACCTCTCGCGCTTCCTTCCAGAAGAGCTTCCTATTCCCTTTTAAGTCCCTATTCATCCTCCTTCTTACCTCTTCTTTTTTCCTACGTATGCACCTTTTAGTATTTCTTTTTCCTCCCTATATAATTCCAAGCATCTTTCTTTGAAACTTCATCACTTGCTTTTAGCACATTCAACCACGCTTCTTTATACTAACCGCCTGCTTCAATTCCTCTTTCATTCCACCACTCACTGTTAACAATCTTACTCCACTTTAGCACATCCACATACTTTCTTTGCACTGCTAACAACTGTTTCCCTTCATTTGCCTCAGATTTTTATATATATATAGTGAGTATAGTTTTATATATATATATATATATATATATATATATATATATATATATATATATATGTTATATATATATATATATATAAGGTTATTTATATAGTTATATATATATATATATATATATATATATATATATATATATAATCAAAAAAGGCTATGTTGATCACTCCTGTGTTAAAGAATTCATATTTTGAAGTAACAATTCTAAAACTTACGGCCATATATTTGTGTGATTGGCAAGCATTAATCCTGAAACTCTGTGAGCTGGATTGAATGTATGGAGATTTCTTGACAAAGTGTTCTTATTATTCTGAAAGTCACTAATACAAGCAAATAATTTTTCTCTTCATCCTTTTAAAAGATTTGTGAACTTGTGAATCCACTTCACCCTGTAAAACCATTTATTAATATGAAAATCAAACCTGATTAAATTTTTTATTCAAAATACTCAATTTCAAAAGTAGGCGAATTTTTGGCCCACCCTAATTTGAATTATGTTTAGGAATAGAAATATAACAATGCTGGAGTATTTCTTATCTGTTGGGTGTTGACACCATCATATTTTTGGGTTGAAGCAATCTCCTCATCACATCCAACAACACTGTAGTTTTCCTGACTGATGCGACCTATATATATATATATATATATATATAAAACACATCAAGATTTATATGATATATATATATATATATATATATATATAGCAGCATATATATATATATATATATATATATATATATATATATATATATATATACATATATATATATATATATAATATGACACCACCACTCACGGGCAAGACCCTTTTCTAAGAGGGGGCAAAAAAACAAAAAACAAACAAAACAAAACAGACGTAAACTAAAAACCCACCCAAACCCATTCCTCTCAGGATGGGTTCCCTAAGGTGGGCCTTAAAGAGAGGAAGATTGAATACAGCAGGAAAGACAGATGAAGGAAAGGAGTTCCACAAAACAGTAGTGCCTGGAAAGAATAAGACACCACAACAAGCGAGCCTTGAGTCTCCAATATTCACACAATATCATGTGAGAGCAAGGCACCTCTTGAGCTACGAGGGCGATGCAGTGGTGGAGAAATGCGAGGTAAATCCCTCGAACACCTAAAGTGCACAAATGTCACGTCGCATTGAAAGAGGGTCAAGGGAGTCAGAAAGTACGTGACAGTTTATAAGTCTCTTAGCCTCAACCTTATCCAAAAGAGCGGCACTGGAGCCACCCCAAATATGAGAACAGTACTCTATAAAGGGGCGGATACAACCCTTATATATTTGGAGTAACTGAGCAGAAGAAAATATTCACGCAATCTGAACAGAATTCCAAGCTTCTTAGAGGGCGCTTTAGCAACTGAAGTGATATGCTGTCTCCAAGACAATTCACAATTTATGTTCAGTCCAAGAATGTTAATGTTGTTAATAGGCAACATGTTATAGCCGTCGAAGAAGATAGGAAAGTATGGATGTGTTTTTGAGAGGGAGATGTAAAGAAGTTGAGTTTTTAAAGAGTTGAACTTCACAAGAATGTAGTTACCTCACTGAGAAATCCTAACCATATCAGAAAGAATTGAATCTGAGAGCTGCAAATGAGAGGCAACACTAGATGCAAAAGAGGGGCAGATTTGAAATGAGCGGAAAAATGAAGAGCTGAGTCATTGGCATAAGAGTGAACAAAGTTAGAAGTGCAGCTTAGAAAATCGGGTGGAAAACCCTAGATATGTCAAGTGCCAACAAACAAGACTCCCCATAGTCCCTAAGGGCAAAAGACCATAGATCAGCGAGATAGGAAAGTATGTAACCAGTTGACTTCGAAAGTCGAAAGCCATACTGATGATTTGAAAGAAAGGAATAAGATTCCAGATGATCCAGGAAATGAGAGTTATCGAGAGTTTCAGAGATTTTAGACAGAATACAACAAGTCAGAGCTATAGAACGATAGCTAGAAGGATCAGAGCGGCTACCCTTTTTCGGAATCTCCTGAATATAAGCGTGCTACCAGCACTGAGGAAAAGTATTAGTACTAAGACATAGAGAGTAGAGTTGAACGGGGACAGGCGCCAACTCGAAGCACACTCCCTCAAGACACGGGGAGAAATGCCATCAGGGCCGCTGGCCTTCCTGACGTTTTTCGATCTCAGAATCCTATGCACCCGGTCATGGGACATATGAGAGGGAAAGGAGCAAGAAGAGGGTTGCCTGAATCTTCCAGAGTATAATTAGATGAAAAAGGAGACCAAAGAGATTAGCCTTTTCAGAAGGAGTGTTAGCAACAGATCCGTCAGACCGGATAAGAGGGGGAGTGGAAGATTTACAAAATATATATATATATATATATATATATATATATATATATATATATATATATATTATATATATATATATATATATATATATATATATATATATATATATATATATATATATATATTTGTGTTTATTTTTTTTTTTTTTTTTTAGTAAACATTTCTTTTTACTCATTTTGATTGAAATATTATTAAACAGAAAAGTAAAATGGGAATTATTCAAATATGAAGTTCAACTAATAGGCAATTGGTACTTCAAAATCATTTTCACCTTCTCGAACACAAAACAACAAAATCATAAATTAATAATCAAAATTTCCACCTTAAAAGCGTAGACAAAGCGTTTGTTAATATTCTTTTACTAAATCAACCATCAAAGATCTCATAAACATATCTCAAAAATTACATCAGCCATTCCCTTGGAGAGTTACGTTAATAATGACTAAAACATGTGATCTATTATTGATAAAAAATAAAAAATAAAATGCTAAATGAAGATAATGACCATCAAATACTCACCTCTGGACTCTGTGGTGAGTGGTGTATAGCCTGTCATCAGAAAACAGTCGAGGTGGTTAAATGAGTGAGCAAAGAGTCCAATTAGTGCTGTTCATATAAGATGGATACCTGTACAAAAAAATCATATGAATTCACACCAACCTTTTCATCTTTACACCACATATAAAAACTGCATAAATGTAAATAGCAGTGGAACCTTTGTTAAATTTTTTAATAGAATTGAGAATCTCACCCAAGAGTGCAGCTGCAGAAACTTAATACAATTAGAAACCAAAGAATTAATTTGACTAAAAGATGGATTCTGTATATGCAGTCGATCAACAGCTATTCTATTCAAAGTTGCATACTGAGTACAACGACACAACCCTACCTGGGTTAATCTTTCAGTGAAGCAAAGAGCTGTACGCTGAACAACATCACTGAAACAAATAATACACACTGAAGGGCGCACGAAAACGCGTGCGTTTCACGATAAATGCGTTCGCTAAACACCCAATTGAAAGCCGAACGAAGTACAAC